>WSTK01000617.1:0-19735 GCA_019616945.1 Ceratobasidium sp. 414
CAGGTCAACACGAGGATGCAGCACTAGGTGGCATCCTATTCAGAAGCGACGTAACACACCTCACGCATTATGCTGGCGACATCAAAGTCCACGCCTTCTATATCTCCCTCGCGAACATTCATAAAGAAGTTCGAAGCCGCACAAGCCAGCGGGCATGGATGCTTGTCGCATACATCCCAATCTGCAAATGGGAGAAGACGATCTTGAAGACCGAATTTCAGTCAAAACAGCATCAAAAAGACTTACCTGGGATTCTTAACCGGCGCGCCTTCCACCTCTGCTTAGAAATCATCTGCGAACCGCTGAAGGAGATCAACGTTCACGAGGTAGTTGATCCTGAAGGGAACATACGGCTCATTTTCTACATTCTGCTCGCGTATCTCGCCGATTTGGAGGAACAATACAAAATCGCAGCCCTGGACAAAAGCAATTGCATCCATTGCGAGGCAACAACGAACGACTTTGGCTCACCGGATAAATTCAACACATGAGCTAGTGACTCGATCCTAGAAGCCATAGAAAAGGTGCAGGCCGAGCGTGGAGTCAATGCCAACCCATATCAGTTTGCACTGGGGTGCGGAAAACACCGGCTTGGCGATGTCGAGTACCCATTCTGGGCATCTCTGCCACTTGTGGATATTTGCTCCATCTTGTCGCTCGACCTGTTACATGGGTTTCATAAGTTCTTTTTCGACCACCCCTTTCAGTGGAACGTCAACTCACTTGGTGACGAAGAGGTTAACGCCCGGGTCAAGTCGCAGGTCCCGCTTGTAGGCGCTAGGGTCTTTCCGAAGGGCGTCACGCATATCTCGCAAATGTCGGGGAAAGAACACCGGGCCCTACAAACAATTACATTAGGGCTAATCGCAAACGCTCCTGGACAATATAACCAAGAACTTATCAGGGCTACACGTGCGCTGCTCGACTTCCTCTTCTTGGCGCAGCTGCCATCACATACCGATCATACCCTAGCAGCATTCCAGGCCGCCTATGACGACTTCCACCAATATAAGTCAATTTGGATCAAGAACGGAGCGCGGCAGGGGGAGAAGGGAAATGTGATTCCTCACTTTAATATCCCGAAACTCCATAACATAGGTCACCTAGTTGAGCAAGTACGAGCGAAGGGAACGGCCGACAATTATTCGACAGAGACGATCGAACACCTACACATTGATACGGTCAAGGAACCATATAAGGCAACAAACAAGAAGGACTGGCAAAAACAAACCGTTCGTGGTCTAACCTGTCGCGAGAAAATTATCGATTTCGGGCTCTGGCTCGATTGGAGAATAAAGCAGCTTGAGGGAAATGGGCGGACAGGCAACAGTCAGCATGAGGGTCATGTCGTGGCAGGTAAGCAAGGACTTGCTGGAATATGCTGCCAGTTTGACATATCTTGGCTGTAGGCACAAGCACGCAGGGATCATTGACACAGTCAAACCAGACGCAGAACAAGACAGGAAACAGTGCGAATGAGAATGGGCGACAAGAAACCGTAACAAAACACGTACCGGTCATACCCCCCACTCTATCTCGCATGGGGTCGAATCGTTTGTTGCTAGCGTTAGGCCAAGCCACAGTATCAGTCCCGGTACTCGCGAGAAAGCGGAAGCGGAAGACTGAAGAGGAGAAGGAGGAGCGCAAATCGAAGCGGATCGCACAGTCACAGGAAACGTATGGTCTCCTGGCTCACCAGGATATCGCCCTCCAGCCCGTTAACCGTATGACTGTCGCGAAGCTGGAGGAGACGTACCGGTTCAGGAACTTCCTAGCCGAGTACAAGGCAAGTCCGTACCAGGCCATGCACCCTATAGACGGAACAACAATGGTCGAAACCTGGCAATCGATCAGGTTAATAGAAAACCGCCGCCGTTTCTTCCCAGAACCTACCTGGCGACGCGCACAAGCAGCCCCACCGACCGACACCGAGACCGCCGTGGCCGATCCAGTATTCTACACAAAGGAACCAGAGACGAACGCTGGTACTGCGAAGCTGCAAGGTGAGTATGTGGGATGGTGGTTGCAAGCACGAGCACTCACACTGCCAATGCCTCCCTCGTGTTCGTAGAATGCAAGGTTGGGCGAATATGCCTGATCTTCCGCATCGCATCAATGGGGAAGACCAAAACACAAGCGCCAACACTCGCTTACCTAGTCCCATTTTCGGCTATCCCGAGTAGTCCCGAGCAGATAACGCAATTATATGTAGTCAAGAAACTCGAACGGGGGCGAGGAATATTCCTCAATGCGGTGCGGATCGTGCGGATTTGTCCACTTAGCCCGCGTTTTTCGGATGTAGCTCGTCGCGATGTTACCCCAAATACCGCCCTGGATTGTTACAACACATTCTACATTAACAAGTACTTTTCCCTTAGCGATTTCCTGTATGTAAACAACATGTAGTATATATTTATCTACCACAGGCAGTGTATCCGAGTGTTTTGGGGGGACGAGGCGAATGCTGCCTGCCTGCTGCCGATCACCAAAGCAAACAGACAGCGATCGACGCTGTCAAACGCGCCCTGAACAGACGTCGCCCACGTTCTGTCAGGAGATGACATGTCCTCCGAACAGACGCCGCCAACGTTCCGTCAGGAGACAGCACACCGGCGCCGAACGTCTGCGCGTTAGACTGACAGATCCCTGTGGACAAACAGGGTTCGCGACGCCGAGAGCCGCTCAGCCGGTCGGTGCACAACGGACAGCAGTCGTATGTGGGCGTGTTTGGACCCCCCCGTTTCCGCGAGGCTCTGCGAGGCTCTGCGAGAATCCGGGAACGGGAGCTGTATCCCGCGTCTCCGTGTCTCTCTGGGGCTCTATGAGCTGAGATTTTTTGCCTGATGGGGCTCTTCATCTGGGCACGAACTGCATGCAAATTCATATTAGACGGGTACGATAGGCGGAAACGACTGGAGCAGGTGTTGGCTGGCACACATCTGAGCGACACTTCCGCTGACCTTGATGTCTTATACACGATGGCGATCAAGGCTGGAACACTGGATGGCAACAGCGACAATATGGAGTACGTGCTGAAGTGCCTTGGGGCTGTCGTTGTGACGGGGATGCGTACACCATTGTCCGTTTCCAGTCTGTCGATGCTCTTGGGCGATCGCATCCCGCTAGACGTGCTCGATCATGTTGTGCACAGTCTATCGTCGGTACTATACGTGGACCAGAAGCTCGGTGGCGCCATTCGTATCTCTCACCATTCATTCATGGACTACATCACTGATCCGTCACGATCAAAAGACCTCTGTGTGGATCTGGAACAGCAGAACACCGTACTTGCAGAGTGCTGCCTTGAGACACTGGTGGGGAGCCTGAAGTTCAACATGTGCAGACTGGAGACCTCCGATATACTGAACCGTGATGTCCCGAACCTGGAGGTACGAGTTCGAGATGCGATTGGTCCCCATCTCAGCTACAGCTGTCTATACTGGCCTAGCCATGTAGCTCGAGCTGAAGTTGATAGATTGGACGATTGCCTACAAAGGTTTCTACTCGGGCGAGAGCTGCTATACTGGGTTGAGGCGTTGAGTTTGCTTGGAAAGCTTGGCACGGTGCTTTCCAGTTTGCTGGAGCTTGTGGCGTACTCCGCCCCAGTGAGTAGCTGAGATTCGGACTCTGACCCGAGATTAAATAAATAAATAAACATCCAGGATAATAAGCAGGGTTACCGCACGCTCGTGAACGACATTTATCGATTCATCATGGCTTTCTACGACGCGATATCCCAGAGCACACCGCACCTATATATATCTGCGCTTGCGTTCGCCCCGGAGAATTCGGGGATATCGCAACGTATGCGCGTGTTCTTTCCAAGGCTATTAACTATCACGCGAGGTGCCGAGAAAGAGTGGACACCTTGCCTGCGTAGCATATGGACCAGTAACGAGGTTGGCTCTATTGCAGTTTCTCCTGATAGCCGTCACATCGTCTCAGGAACTTTGGAAGGAACTATATGCGTCTGGGATGCAGGGACTGGCGATTTAGTGTTGAAGTCGTCGCAAGGGCATTCAGATGACGTGACTTCTGTCGTATTCTCTCCCAATGGCCGTCGGATTGTCTCAGGTTCCTCAGATAAAACACTCCGCGTTTGGGATGCAGGGACAGGCGACATAGTACTCGGGCCACTGCAAGGACATTCGGATGGAGTGCGATCTGTAGCGTTCTCTCCTGACGGCCGCCGCATGGCCTCATGCTCTTACGACTGTACAATTCGCATCTGGGATGCAGAGAGCGGTGGTGCGGTACTTGAGCCGTTACAAAGCTCAGGTACTCCGATGTTCGTTTCCTTCTCTCCTGACAGTCGCCGCATTGTATCAGGCGATATTGACGGCCTAGTCCATATTTGGGACGCAGAGACAGGAGAACTAGCACTCGATCCACTGGAAGGCCATTCATCCTGTGTCCAATCTGTTGCGTTCTCCCATAACGGCTGTCATGTCGTTTCAGGGTCTTATGATGGGACGGTGCGTGTCTGGGATGCAGAGACGGGCAAGGCGATGCTCAGGCCGCTTCGAGGTCACTCGAATTATGTGATATCTGTTGCATTTTCCCATGATGACCGCCTCATTGCCTCAGGCTCTAGCGACAACACGATACGGCTCTGGGACGCAGAGACAGGGGGCGCAGTGTTCCACCAGTTGGGAGGCCACTCGGAAGATGTGACGTCTGTTGCATTCACGCATGACGATCATTGCATCATCTCGGGGTCCGGCGATAAGACGATACGCATTTGGGATATCGGGGGCGATAATGGACCAAGGCACAACAGAGTTGGATTTCTGCAAGGCCATCTGGATACTGTGTCGTCTGTTGCGCTCTCTCCTAATGGCTGCCGTATTGCCTCGGGCTCTAAGGACAGCACGGTTCACGTCTGGGATGTGGACACAGGTGATGCAGTCTTCGAACCCCTGCAGGGTCCTTCGAGCGTGTGGTCTGTTGTGTTCTCCAACGATGGTCGACATATCCTCTCGGGCTTTTCAGATCATACGGTTCGCTTCTGGAATGCAGAGACAGGCGATGCGGTGTCCGACCTGCTGCGGGGTCCTACGATCCACCAGCCACTATCTGTCGCATTCTCTCCTGACTGCCGTCACGTCGCCTCAGGCTCTAACGCGGGCACCGTGCACATCTGGGATGCAAACACAGGCGAAACGGCGCTCGGGCCGTTGAAAAGTCACGTGCCGGACTTCCGGGGCCGAGCGCTTGCGTTCTCTCACGACGGTCGTCACGTCGTCTCGGGATCCAACGACGGAACAGTTCACGTTTGGGACGCGGAGACAGGGAATCCAGTGTGTAAACCTCTGCTTGGCCATTTAAAGGGGGTAGATGTCGTCGCTTTTTCTCACGATAGCCGTCGCATTGCTTCGGGCTCTCGAGACGGTACGATTCGCATTTGGGATGCGGAGACGGGTGAGCCGATGCTCGAACCTTTACAGGGCCATGGACAATATGTGTTGTCTGTTGCGTTCTCTCATGACGATCGTCGGATCGTATCTGGCTCGTTTGACAGCATGATTCGCGTCTGGGATGCGGAGACTGGCAGTGCAGTACTAGGTCCGCTGACAGGTCACTCAGGGCCTGTGGTATCTATTGCATTATCTCATGACGGTTGCCGTGTCGTTACAGGCTCCTGGGACAGTTCGATCCGTATTTGGGATCTAGAGGAATATACCGCATCCAACTCCTTCAGTCCAAACTCCTTGTCCAGTACGCGTACTCCCGCTCTTCCGCTTCAGTTGTGACTGACTCAACAATTAACATTTTAGAAAGCCAGACGCAAAACTCGCCGCGACACCTGGCAGGTTCCAGCTTGGTCGTTACCAGCACCCAACTTGCTCGCCACATAGACTCGGCGGGCTGGGTTACCACAACCGAAGGCAAACCACTGTTGTGGCTTCCGCCGGAGCTGCGAAGGATTGACGATTCGTCAATATGCATATCGGCTACTCGCCCACGACGTCCAACCATGATCGATCTCACCAAATTTGTGCACGGGGACTTGTGGACGTCAGTTGCTGATGTTTAACTACAGTGTTGAAATTTGAGCCTCATATAATTACGTCCTTTCACCTTGTACGAAGCGAATAGTCTGTATCTTGGAGACTGGAGACTGCATTATGTGTACCGTTAACCATGTTCTTAACTTGTTGAATTAGTGTGCATAGGTAGTACCTAAGCTATTGGGGTTTTTTGTGCTGCCGGTCGATAAAGAATTGATTCGAGTGATTACAACAAAATAAAACCAGTCTTGTTTCTTACCAAAGACTCCAAACGATTTTCTGCGAAAATCGACAGAAGAGCCCCCTATTGTATGCAGTACCGTCCGGAGTATTTATTCACAGCATTCGTGGTTTAATGTGTACCATGTACACTGGTGTTGGAGAGTACCTAAGGGGAGGCTGTGAATCGTAGCCGGTCAGCTTCAGACTCAAACGTTGGATATAAAATTGCAAGCTGCCTTCAGTCAAGCATTGAGTTCGCATGCTATCTCGATCACACTGTAGCATTCGTGCTCAATTTTTGGCGTTTTAAGTCACTGTATTCCGGTGGGGGAACGCCCAGTACAAGCGTGCGTCACGCCAGTTTCGGCGGTGTTGGGGGACGCCAGGCTCAGGTGTTCCGGGACTGCTTGGCCTAAAATCGCTTTCATAATGCAACAGTTAACGCCTATATGCTCCAATGGCGGTTCTTAGTTGCTATATGCGGGCGGCATCCGTCCCCAATAGGGGGCGAGCGCCACATTTCTGCGCTATATTTTAGCTGTGAACGTCATTCCGACAACATTATCAAAGATCCAGGTACCCTGGTGCCCGCAATACTTACATCGCTGGTCGAAAGCTAGAGGATGATTTAGACATCAAAACAAGCGTACAAAGGAGTCGACTTGCAGAGGGAAACCATGGAAAATCGAGGTTCCAAAAACCGACTCCTCTTGACGTGGCTTTTCAGGTCAGATTATGTCGCGATCAGGTCATGAATCGAGGCACAGGTTGCAGGGGGATAGTTGGATGTGCGATAAAAATTATACGGAGTCGAGTAAGTAACTTGAACTACTCTTGGAAAGGCCGCCTGTTCTGACCGGCAGTGGTCGCCTACGCCCATGGAACTTATTTTATTTCGACTTGATGGTTCGATAATCTGATTATGGGCGTTTCGCTGCGACTCTGTCAGATTAAGTGGCTTTATATATCGGCTTGAGCAAGGGGTCTTTGCACAGTCAAGACCAAAAGGAGAGTAGTTCGGGAGACAACGTGCTCCGGCTGTATATACTGGCCAGTTTTGTAGCACAACTTCCTTGTTCTCTGGAGAATTTGCCTTTCAGATATTCCTCATCTGTCCCTGTACCACGCTTGCAATCTGCTGCGCTTGCTTGCGAACACCCGTCGCTATAGCGGTCTCCCCAGCATCTTCGCTCCAAGCGCGGGAGAGAAAGCGCGGATGGCGCTTAGGTTCCGGCATGCCCAGACCAACTAATTATCGGGCAGAGGGAAGATTATTATTTCGTCATTCGGTATCTGGCGTCGCTTGTACATGTATGGAGAGCTATGACGTAAGCGTTAGCTGAAACGGCGTTATCCGGAGCGGGTTATGGCCGGAACCGCTCTGCCGCGCCATCAGGATTCTCGATCACGTGGATTGCTGGTGCCTGACGCACTCTCCCGTTCCTCGCTGCGATCACCCTTACTGAGACTGCAGCCCGTAGGATCAGTCATTACGGGCGTTCCACTCCTGCGTGGGGCGCACTGCTTAGCCTGCCGCAGGCGAACGTGCATCGGACTAGATATTGCACTCAGCTATATATACTCCTGTCAGCTCCTCTTGTCTCGTTATCGACATGGACAACTCGACCCCAGCACCACCAGTCTACTCTACATCTAGCACTTCAAACAACCAGGACGATGCGCCTCCCGCGTTCGAGCCTGGTCCTTCTGCACCTCCAGTTCTAATAGACGCGAAGCCACCCCTCGAGACGGCGGAAGATGGCGGTATACTTTCAACGTTGCCGCGGCGCCTCCGTGCACCCTCTGCCTCCAATGGGCCCGCACCACGGGTCTTCGATATCGGCTCCAAGGCAGTCGGCGCGTCCGAACTCGTCGCCATTCCCGAGATATGCGCACACCTGTCCTTCCTCGGTGCGTTTGCGCGGCTCAAGGCATCTGTCAAGTCGCAAAAGGGACCAGATGTGCGTGGGTCGGTCGACGAACAGTGGGCGATCTATCTCGCAAGGGCCGTGGACCGTTTCGCGCACTGGGTCGGTAAAGGGCTAGGCAACGCGAGCGGATCGCGGGATATAACTGAAGACGAAGTGCCGCCGCTGGATGTGCTCATGGCGTGGCACACCTACATGTTAAACCCGAGGGTCTATTATGAAGATGGGGTGAGGGGAAAGTCTAAGTTGTTAAATATACGGTAAGCGAGCACGTCTATCCTGGTGAATATCTGTTATTGACTAGCTTGCCACTTGCAGCGCCTTTCCCCTACATCTGGTCGACCGGATCCTCGACATCGACACGCTCCTGCCTCTCGACCCCTCTCCCGAGCGCCAGCGCCAATTTGAATCCGCTACAGGCCAACCCTGGACCGCCTCGCTGAACACGACGCTATCCGATACGACGATGGTGCCATGCCCGCGGTGCGAGGAGAAGACGCCAACCGAGGTGTGCTGGGTGACAAACGAGGACACGGGGTTCGCGCAGAACGGGTTCAAGGCGAGGTGTCATGTGTGCATGGGGGTCTTTGATCGACATGTGAGTATCACAAGGGAGATCCTTTTGAATGTAGACTGACGGTTTGGGTGCAGGCGATGATGGTTCGTGCTTTGTGTGATGATATAATCAAGGTACGGATCAGCTTGGAAGACAAGTCGGATGCCCCAAAGACTTTCATCTCGTAAGTTTTCTTACGCGCATGATAGAGCATGGGTGTTGATATCGTTTGTACAGTGGGACTCTCCTGAACTGGAAAACCGGACAACCTGACCTGAAAGAGGCACTCCGTAACAATAAGGTCCTGCTAAAAGTGGGTCTGGGTTTGCGCCCGAGTTTGGAACTCACTAATGTTTTGTGGTTCCAGACTTTCCTCAGCCCTGCCTTGATGAAGTTCACGCGCGGGGACTGGCTTGCGGGATCGTTCGATTACTCGATTCAAAAAGTCGAAACCGGATTGAAAGCAGGATTGGCAACCCGTGGGGGCCAGCAACAGTAAGTCAGCCCTCTTTAATCTCAAGATATAACACTGATGTTGTGCTCAAAGAGTCACTCGGATCCTGAGCTATTACCGCTCTTCCAACTACCCATTCTCGATCGAGTTGTGCGGAGCGGTTAGTAATTGCAATTTCATTCGACAGTATATGGCTTAACCATTTCCTGTTCTTGCAGATTCTTCGTCAGGGCTCGTTCATCGATAAGATGGTCAACTTGGGCTGGACAGAGCCACGAACGTTTGATGACGAGCCGGTGATACCCACACGCTGCATCGCGCGGTACAACGCATGGTTGGACGTTATGAGTCAACTCACGAAGCAAATGCTGGTGCCCACGCTGGTGAGTACCTCCGAAGTGTGTTGGTGTATAGTGGTTTACATTGTATTTCGTAGGATATCGTATGTTTTATTGGTATGACCGGATATTTCGTTTGCTGAGTTTGTTCGTAGGACCTTGCTTGGCATACCCATCAACTCAAGCAAGAAGCGTACAGGTATGGCCCCTATTCCTACTTTTCAGATCTTGCTAACTACAAGAAATAACGTATAGGATCCAAACGCTCTCGCTCCTTGGACGGTTCGTGGACCATGACGACAAGATCGAGGACAACAAGCTTTCAGATGCGTACGACCAAACAGCCAAATACTGGGAGGCAAGTCGAGTGAATATTCCAGGTTGTAGTTCCGGCTAAACTCGCGCACACAGCAACGTTGGGGAGTCCCATACCACGTCTGCGGATGCATACACCCACCCCCTCGCAAGTCCATCGATCCCGTAGCCACCCTTTCCAGGATCTTCTTGGGGAAGAATAAGGCGCCACAAGAATTTACAAACACTCGGCCCCAATTCATGTCGACACACGACTGCGACGCGCCCAACACTCACCCGTCGGAGCACAACGCTGTGCTCGTGGTCGGCCAGCCGCTGACCGAGTCTCGCCGGGCTACACGCGTGCAAGAACATGCAAAGTGGGATAAGCAGACGCGTGCGAATATAGCCAAAGGTAAAGTACTCGAGGACGGATGGGAAGCTATGAGCGTGCGGCGAGCAGAGGGGCACGGGCAAGGGTTCATGCGACCTTTCCCGGACCCGAATCTGTAAGTACTTTAATACGGTACTAGGTATGACTGTAGCAACTCGTTTGGTCGACAGGACGCCGGTCGTTCCTTTTGGTGCTGAAACATGCGCAGCGCACGACGGAGGCGTACTCTATGGTCACCAATTGACCCAATTACCTTCGGATGGCAAATATTCTGCTGGGATGTGTGCGGCGGGAATGGGCTACTATGGGATCCTTCCTTTCGGAGGGCTCTATATCGGACCTGTGGGTTCGTGCGCTGGGGCGGGAGCTGGAGCCTGTTCGGGTGGGGGTGGGTGTGGTGGGGGCGGTGGGGTAAGTGGCCGATTAGCGATGCTTTCTTAACTGTCCTGACGCGTTGGTTGCGTTACAGGGAGGTTGTGGAGGTGGAGGAGGGGTGAGTGTTTCTTGTTGCACGTATTACGTGAATACTGATACGATTGGATCTCAGGGTTGTGGTGGAGGAGGGAGCTGTAGGTGGATTTGTCCAACGAGGTGATCTCCGACTAACGTTTACCATTTCAGAAACCCAAGTTTGTGTCTCAGAAATAGTTGAAGCAATGTTATCAGACGTGTTGTGTATTGGCTGCGACCCTGTCGGATTGAGTGATTCTATGCGTATCAGTATTGGCTTGAGCAAGCGGTCTTTACACAGACAAAACTAAGAGCAGTGTGGTTCGGCCATCGTGGGTGCGCCTCGAATGTTACTGGACTGAAACTCTCACGCCTGCAGTGCCCCGGCTGTATATGCTGGATAGTTTTATAACACAACTTCCTCGTTCTCTGAAGAATTCACCATTCAGATATTTTACATTTGTCTATATCACACTTGCAATCTGCTGTACTTGCTTGCGGACACTCGCCGCTACAGCGGTCTCTCTAGAGTAATTAAATTAGCTCTGCTTCAAGCGCAGGAGGGAAAGCACGATTGGCGCTTAGGTTCCTGTATGCCCAGACATACTAATTACCGGGCAGAGGGAGGATTATTACTTCGTCATTCCGTTTTGGCATTGCTTGCCCATGTATGGAGGTGTTGATATGGCGTAAGCTGCAGTTGAGACGGCGCTACTGGTGCGCGCTACGACCGGGAACCTCCCTGCACTGGGCGTCCGATGGATAAAAATACCGCTCTGCCGCTGCCGCCCCGATCACATGGATCGCTGGTACCTGATGCACTCTCCCGTTACGAGCGCTCCACTCCGGCGTGGGGTGCACTGCTTAGCCTGCCGCGGACGAACGTGCATCGGGCGAGATATTGCACTCAGCTATATATATCCCTGTCACCTCCTCTTGGCTCGCTATCGACATGGACAACTCGACCCCAGCACCACCAGTCTACTCTACATCTAGCACTTCAAACAACCAGGACGATGCGCCTCCCGCGTTCGAGCCTGGTCCTTCTGCACCTCCAGTTCTAATAGACGGGAAGCCGCCTCTCGAGGCGACGGAAGATGGCGGTACACCTTCAACATTGCCGCAGCGCACCCGTGCACCCTCTGCCTCCAACGGGCCCGCACCACAAGTCTTCGATATTGGCTCCAAGGCAGTTGGCGCGTCTGAGCTCGTCGCCATTCCCGAGATATGCGCACACCTGTCCTTCCTCGGTGCGTTTGCGCGGCTCAAAGCGTCTGTCAAGTCGCAAAAGGGACCAGGCGTGCGTGGGTCGGTCGACGAACAATGGGCGATCTATCTCGCCAGGGCCGTGGACCGTTTCGCGCACTGGGTCGGTAAAGGGCTAGGCAACGCGAGCGGATCGCGGGATATAACCGAAGACGAAGTGCCGCCGCTTGATGTGCTCATGGCGTGGCACACCTACATGTTAAACCCGAGGGTCTATTATGAAGATGGGATGAAGGGGAAGTCTAAGCTGTTAAACATACGGTAAACAAGCACGTTTATCCTCGGTGAATGTCTGTTATTTAATAGCTCGCTACCTACAGCGCCTTTCCCTTGCACCTGGTCGACCGAATCCTCGATATCGACACTCAGTTGCCTCTTGACCCCTCTCCCGAGCGCCAGCGCCGGTTTGAGTCCGCTACAGGCCAGCCCTGGGCCGCCTCGTTGAACACGACGCTATCCGACACAACGATGGTGCCATGCCCGCGGTGCGAGGAGAAGACGCCAACCGAGGTGTGCTGGGTGACAAACGAGGACACGGGGTTCGCACAGAACGGGTTCAAGGCGAGGTGTCATGTGTGCATGGGGGTCTTTGATCGACATGTGAGTATCACAGGGGAGAAACCTTTGGATGTAGACTGACGGTTTAGGGTGCAGGCGATGATGGTTCGTGCTTTGTGTGACGATATAATTAAGGTACGGATCAGTCTGGGAGACAAGTCGAATGCTCCAAAGACTTTCATCTCGTAAGTTTTCTGATGCACGTAATGAGACGTATGTGTTTATGTCGTCTGTACAGTGGGACTCTCCTGAACTGGAAGACCGGACAACCTGACCTGAAAGAGGCACTCCGTAATAATAAGATCCTGCTGAAGGTGAATCTAGATTCCCGCCCGAGTTTGGAACTCACTAATGTTTTGTGGTTCCAGACTTTCCTCAGCCCTGCTTCGATGAAGTTTACGCGCGGGGACTGGCTCGCGGGATCATTTGATTACTCGATTCAAAAAGTCGAAACTGGATTGAAAGCGGGGTTGGCAACCCGTGGGGGCCAGCAACAGTAAGTCAGCCCTCTTTAAACTCAAGATATAACACTGATGTTGTGCTTAAAGAGTCACTCGGATCCTGAGCTATTACCGCTCTTCCAACTACCCGTTCTCGATCGAGTTGTGTGGAGCGGTTAGTAATTGCGCTTTATTCGACAGTATATGGTTTAAACATTTCCTGTTCGTGCAGATTCTTCGTCAGGGCTCGTTCATCGATAAGATGGTCAACTTTGGTTGGACAGAGCCGCGAACGTTTGATGACGAGTCGATGATACCCGTACGCTGCATCACACGGTACAACGCGTGGTTGGATGTTATGAGCCAACTCACGAAGCAAATGCTGGTGCCCACGCTGGTGAGTACCTCCAAAGTATGTTGACATATGGTTTACACTGTCTTTCGTAGGATATTGTATGTTTCAGTGCCACTGCTAGATATGTCGTTTGCTGAGGTTATTCGTAGGACCTTGCTTGGCATACCCATCAACTCAAGCAAGAAGCGTACAGGTACGTCCCCCCTATCCCTATTTTTCAGATCTCTCTAACCACGAGGAATGACGTATAGGACCCAAACCCTCTCGCTTCTTGGACGGTTCGTGGACCATGACGATAAAATTGAGGATAACAAGCTATCAGATGCGTACGACCAAACAGCAAAGTACTGGGAGGCAAGTCGAGTAATATTCCGGGTCGTAATCCTGACTAAACTCGCGTACATAGCGACGCTGGGGAGTCCCATACCACGTATGCGGATGCATACACCCACCCCCTCGCAGGTCCATCGATCCCGTAGCCACGCTTTCCAAGATCTTCCTAGGGAAGAACAAGGCGCCACAAGAGTTTACGAACGCTCGGCCGCAACTGATATCGACGCACGACTGCGATGCACCCAACACTCACCCGTCGGAGCATAATGCAATGCTCGTGGTCGGCCAGCCGCTGACCGAGTCTCGCCGGGCCACACGTATGCAAGAGCACGCAAAGTGGGACAAGCAGACGCGTGCGAATATAGCCAAAGGTAAAGTACTCGAGGACGGATGGGAAGCTATGAGCGTGCGGCGAGCAGAGGGGCACGGGCAAGGGTTCATGCGACCTTTCCCGGACCCGAATCTGTAAGTACTTTAATACGGTACTGGGTGTGACTGTAGCAACCCGCTTGGTTCACAGGATGCCTGTTATTCCTTTTGGCGCTGAAACATGCGCAGCGCACGACGGAGGCGTACTCTATGGCTATCAGTTGACCCAATTACCTTCGGACGACAAGTACTCTGCTGGGATGTGTGCGGCGGGAATGGGCTATTATGGGATCCTTCCTTGCGGAGGGTTCTATATTGGACCTTCGGGTGCTTGCGCTGGGGCGGGAGCTGGAGCCTGTGGAGGGTGTGGTGGGGTAAGTGGTCAAATTGGCTATCGTTCCGTCACTGTCCTGACGCGCTAGTTGTATTACAGGGAGGGTGTGGAGGAGGGGTGAGTATTCCTTGTTGCACGTATTACTTGAATGTTGATACGATTGGATATTAGGGTTGTGGTTGAGGGAGCTGTAGGTGGGTTTGTCCAACGAGGCGATCCCCGGCTAACGTTTGTCATTTCAGAAACTCAAGTTTATGGTCTCAGAAAGAGCTGAAGCAATGTTATCGGGCGTGTTGTGTACGTTAAGCAAGGTCCAGGAAATCGAAGAGTCATATAACCCTTGTCTATACCATTTGCTGATAGCTGGGAAATATGAGTAACAGTAAATTTATCTGAATAAACCTACACGCCTGAGGGGTGGCCGTTTCAAAAGGCGTGCATATATGCTGATTAAACGAGAAATTTCCAAAATCCATGTTTCAGGGGCAGCAGGGGAGTCGACATCACCCATTTCCCCGTCGTACCCCTTTTCGTTGAAATTGTACGTGATTTTGGGAACCACGGCGTTGCCCCAAACACAACGATGGCGCTCCTGTGAATTGAATCGTATTCGACCCTATCCTCCGGGCGAATTGCACTATCTACTATTTTTCCGACCGAGTGCGTTCTTTTCGTGAACCAGTCCTACAACTTAAAACAAAAGGTTTTGCTGCTAGTGTAGGCAATGGCAGCGCCTGCGCTCTGCTGGCTTAACTAGTCTCGCCTTCTCCTATTCCTGCTAACGTTGGGCAGTTCTGATGTTCCCTTCCGCGTTGAGTAGTGTATTATGTACTAGGATTATTATGAGATGTGGCAGAGAGCGACATGCTGTATACTAGACAGCCGGAATGTTGGCACGCGCACCGCTCGTCCTCAGCTGGGGACCGGAAGTGCGGCTCGCCTCGAAGAGGCGTAATCGCCCCAATGGATAGGTTGACCATTTGCAGCAGCACCGTGCCAGAGGTGGTCTAGTACGGGCACAAAATCTGATCCTCGAATCATCCACGGTGTGTCTTGGGATATTTCTCCGAGCCTTCGCCGAGCTACAGCACGTTGTTTCTCGCTGCGTGCACATGCGCCGGCCTGTATGGCAAAAAAGGCTTCGTGTCAACGGTGCTAAATAAGGCGCGGGCGAGACAAAATACTCACAACCAGGTATTGCGCGTAAAGATGAAGATTGATTATTGACGTCTTAGGGGGGCTGACGGTGCTTGTGAGTTGGAACACTTGTCGTACAGATGCTTGGACACGAGCATCATCGCTGGCTACTCCGCAAACCGCCTGGTCGAGCATATTAATTAATGCTGAACGAACATGACGTTGTGGCCTCACCATGTATAGGTATATTAGCAAGGTATGGCGCCAACTCTCCTGGACTGCCAGCCGAGCAATTGACTTCGATGACTCCTCCTCTCCCGAAGTATGCATCACAGAATTCCATGACTTGAGGCGCTGTTCGATATGTTGCCAATCAAGATTGCGCCCGTCTTGTCCTCGGTGGAAGTGAGTATTGATGTCCACGAGTGTTAGTTGAAACTCAGAGGGGCAACCATGAACCCACTCTACATGATGAATATCCTCCCCGAAAGGTGGGACAGATGTATCGTAGTCAATCACTTGAGGGAGAGCGTAGAGCATGGAACATAGAGAATCTAAGAGAGCGAAGTGCGCAAGCTCATATCGTGCTGAGGCAAGGAGGTGCGCCAACGAAACCGAAGCAGAGTTTGGGGGGGTTGACGGCCATGCGATCTCCGTGAGAGCTATTTGTAGGAAGGCTGGTGCAGAATCCCGGAGTAGCCGATATATGTTCATATCGTTAGAGAGCCGGAATTTGAGGAAAGCAGCCTGTACACCAAAGGTGGGAACATATGTTTAAACCTTCCTGAATAAAAATAAAACATACCTCAAGCGTTCCAGTGAGGTAGTCCCGATACTCCGCAGAGTTAAGAGTCCAGCCTGAAATCGATAGCAATTGCTGGTCAAATCGATTGAGCCAGCTTGTATAGAGAGGAAAATTTTCTGCACTGGTGCCATCGAGGAGAGACTGAAACACCTTACACCCTAGGAACGTGAGCAAGCGCATTGTTCGAGATGTTTGTATCCGATAGATCAGTGACTTGCGGACGCGTGTGACTTGTGGGGACAATGGTCTAAAATACGCGAGCTTCATAATTTGCTCATCTGCACAGGGAAGGTCAGTTAAGATAATCACAAAGAAGTTGACAAATAACGCTCTGCTTGCTCACATTGCGATAAAATAAAGTCAATCATTTGTCCCGTATCATCAGGCGTCAAAAATAGCCCATCCGGGCGAGCTAACAACGAGACTGGAGTGGTCGGGGGGCGCCAGACAGAGGCTGTTGTTACCAACCTGCCAGGGGGGCTACTTCCGTGCGTTTGGTTTCGATGAGGCGCCAGAGCAAAAACGTCAGAGTTTCCGGAATAATAAGTCTGGGGCGAAGATTGGACGCATGAAGAGTACGGTAATTGAAACGGTGTGCCGTAAGCATGCGTATTTGTGGTGATCTCCCGACTTCGGTCTTTGAAGTCATATTCGCCCGAATATGACAAAGAAGACATATCGGAATACCCATCTACAAGGGCAGTGAGAGGTATCGTAGAAAGCAATTGTCTCGTCGGGAGGTCCAAAGGTGGGGAATCTTGCATACTGTTAGCTTTGCTAATAACCTCCTGTAAACTCAGGCTTGGGAACCGCTGCTCAAGATGCTCATATCCCAAGCAAGTGAACCCGCCGGCTGTACACCTCTCACAGAAAGGGCGAGCCCGGTCGCATTTTTTACGCCTATTCGATTAATGCAGTCAGTGGGGACGTAAAATATGAGAGCAGAATACTGACCTACGTTTACAGGTTAAACAACTGGTACCAGCTGGGCCAGGCCGACTAGGATTCCCCTTCATCAAAGCACAAGCTGGCAGAGTTCAGAGAAACTGCAAGATTTAGTCGAAATACAAGACCAGGTATGGCTTGAAAAACGCTTGAGAAGTTAAGCCAGGTGACTATACCAAAGTGCTGTGGTCGCAAGGAGACAGTGCCATGCCGACCAAAAGCAGACGTTTGCATCAGCATCGGCTCCATGAGATGTTGTGGTGTGTTTGTGCGCCACTGCAAACTCGGAAGCAGGCCATAATTGGGGGTTGCTCGCCTCTTACCCACTGCCGCATCAAATTAATTGGAGCATTAATTCCACGGGATGTCAATCTCTGATAACTTGGGAGCTGGGAAGACGCAGCCTGTGGAGGAAATACAAGCCCTACTCGGCCGCAGAAGAGGCCCCGAGGTGTGTCACGTGTCCCTGGCCACTTGTTGTGGCACGCCGACTGCGGCCTGGTGGTTTTTCGTTTGTACTACCTGCCGCTGCAGGTTATAACTCGTACCTCCCTTATGGGGCCCGCCACTGCTGGGTTTATATACAATATGCTTACGGGGCCTGCCACTGTCAGGGTTTTCCCCATTCGTTCTCCACCCTAATAAAAACCCACCACTGCTATTTTCTAATTCATTCTACATCCTAATTGTATATAACATCGCTGCTACCGAGCTATACATCCATTTCCGTTTTGTCCTGCTGGTTACTACCCCACCTAGTGAGCACCCCCAAAATATGTTGACGTATAGTGATTTACACCGTCTTTCGTAGGGTATCGTGCGTTTACCGCCAGTACTGGACATTTTGTTTGCTGAGTTTATTCGTAGGACTTTGCTTGGCATGTCCATCGACTCAACAAGCATACAGATGCACATCCCTATCCTTATTTTTCAGATCCCTCCAACAATGAAAAATAACCCATAGGACATAAACCCTCTCGCTCCTTGGACGGTTCGTGGACCGTGACGATAAGGCCGAGGACAACAAGCCATCAGATGTGTACAACCGGACACCAAAATACTAGGAGGCAAGTCAAGTGGCCATTCCGTGTTCAAATTCCAATCAAACTCACGTCTATAGCAACACTGGAGTCCTGTACTACGTATGCGGATGCATACACCCACCCCCTCGCAAATCCACCGACCCCGTAGCCACGCTTTCCAAGATCTTCCTAGGGAAGAACAAGGCGCCACAAAAATTTACAAGCACTTGGCTCCAACTAACGCCGACGCACGACTGTGGCGCACCCAACACCCACCCATCGGAGCACAACACGGTGCTCGCGGTCGGCCAGCCGCTGACCGAGACTCACCAGACTACATGCGTGCAAGAGCATGCGAAGTGGGACAAGCAGACACGAGCGAATGGGAAGCTATGAGCGTGGCGAGCAGCAGGGCATGAGCAAGGGTTCATGTGACCTTTCCCGAATCTGTGAGTGATTTAATACGGTACTAGGTATGACTGTAGTAACTCGCTTCGTCGACAGAATGCCGGTTGCTCCTTTTGGTGCTGAAACATGCGTAGTGCACGATGGAGGCATGCTCTATGGTCATCAATTGACCTAATTACTCTTGAATGGCAAGCACTCTGCTGGGGTGTGTGCAGCGGGAATGAGCTACTATGGTATACGTACTTCCTCCCGGAGGACTCTATGTTGGGTCTACGGGTGTGTGAGCTGGGGCGGGAGCTGGAGCCTGTTCGGGTGGAGGGTGTGGTGGGGTAAGTGGTCAATTAGCGATTCTTTCGTAAATGTCCTGACGGGTTGGTTGCGTTATAGGGAAGGTGTGGAGGAGGGGTGAGTGTCCCTTGTTGCGCGTATTACTTGAATGCTGATACGATTGGATGTTATGGTTGTGGTGGAGGGAACTGTAGATGGATTTGTCCAACGAGGCGATCTCCGACCAACGTTTATCATTTCAGAAACTCAAGTTATGATCTCAGAAATAGCTGAAGCAATGCTACCGAGTGTGCTGTGTATGTTATGGGATTTTTAACTTTTGCCCGTGCCACGGGAAATATGGGTGATTAGCGTCAACGGATTTAAGTGAGGTATAGTCGCCTTAACAAATACCGCATACATGCTGGCTGTGCGAGGAGTCTCCAAGAGCCATTTTCCAAGGGGGTGATCAACGTATAGTCCTATCGGGTGCATATATGATTTAGGGAACCACAACGCGGCCCCAAGTGCAATAATGGGCCACCTCTGCATATCCAGCGCTCCTGCGATTTTGATTGTATTCTACCCTACCTTTCGTGGGTCGATGCTCCACGAACAACATAGTCGCAACATTCCGCTACTTGTGTAAACAATACAGGCACCTGTGCTCCATTAGCCTCAACACTCTTTCAACTTCTCCTGTTTCCGCTAATGCTGGATATCATGGCAATTCTACTAGTACCTTCCACTGCATTTAGTAGTTCACTATCTTTTATTGCGAATTGCAAAAGTACTCGCCAAGCGCCGAAAAAAAAATGTCAGTTTGGCAGGAGCCTTCGGAGCGAAAAC
>WSTK01000618.1:0-19726 GCA_019616945.1 Ceratobasidium sp. 414
CAAAAAAGTATGTACCCTTAGTAATTTGATAATTTTGCTATTTTGGGTCAAATTATCTCCGGATTTTTTTGCTGATGAAGGTAAACTCCCTTCGTAAAATTTACTCTGCACCCTCCAGATTTCTCATGAATGACTAGATTATCTACAATAATTCTACCAACCTGTACATTATGTACATGCACATCGACAGCCCGGACTATCAGGAGGCTAAAGTCGGTGTAGCAACCGGCTCTTCTGTGTGCGGTAACTACACCTACCAAGGTAGTTTCCGGCCCCTGGGTTTCGAGAGTCGTGATATGGGATTATATCAGGATACGAGTGGGGAAGCGTATCTTCTGACCGAGGATGTAAGCGATCATCCACTTCACAGTTCAACGTAATAACACAGCCATTCAGCGGTCAAATGGGCTCCGAATTGACAAACTGTCGTCTAACTATCTATCCGTGGAGTCAAACGTGTACACCTGGTCCGAGCGATACGAGTCACCGGCTCTAATTAAGTCACCTAGTGGTGTCTATTTCACGTTCGCGTCTCAGCTCACGGGTCAGTTAACACTAGTCTGGTTCGAAGCCCTCGTATTGACAACATGCGCTTAGGGTGGAACACCAACGACAACATGTACTCGACCAGCACGTCGCTCTCCGGTCCATGGTCGTCTTGGAAGGTTCGTCATATTTAATAATTCTGTAATCAAACTTACGCATAAGGCATTTTCAGACATTCGCACCGTCCGGAACGAACACGTACCACAGCCAGACAACTTTTGTTCTTCGTGTGGGAAATGACTTCATGTACATGGGTGGTATGTTTCCTTTCGTACCTCATGGTGCTTGAGTCTGATCCCGACTATATTCAGACCGTTGGGATGGCAACAACTTAATGCGCAGCACCTACGTCTGGTTGCCTCTGATTATTTCGGGTACCACTGCTGGCATGCCAAATAACTATGACAACTGGATCATCGATGTCAACTCTGGCTCAATGAGCGCCGGGCCGAATGAGAACTGGTATGAGGCTGAAAATGCCTCGAGGAGCGGTGCTGCTACTGCGGTCTCTTGTTCTGGTATATATCTCCGTATTTATTTCAATATTCGACGATGATCTTTGTTATTATGTAGGCTGCTCTGGTGGCACTGCGGTTGGATACATCGGTGGAGGTGGAAACGGCATCCTGGAATTCGGGAACGTTGCAAGCAACTCCAGCACCCGCACCACCCTCAGGATCAGGGCCCCGGTGGGATATGTTCCTTAACCTCACGCAGAATCTTTGTTAAATCCTTCTTTTCAGAATGGGGATTGGGGCCAGCGCTACGCAACGGTGACTGTCAACGGTGTTGCACAGACCGTCGCATTCTTGCCCACTGCAAACGGACAGGCACCTGAATCAAGTGTGGTTCACGTTAACCTCGAGAAATCTGGCTTAAACAAGGTTGTGATTGCCGGATCCGGTAGCGGATATGCGGCTGACGTTGATGGGCTTATTGTAAGCACACAAGTAAATCCAGATGATGTGATCGCACTCATGTGTACCCGGTTGGTCCTAGGCACCCATCTCCTAAAGCTTTTCCCGGATCATGTGCGGTTACTACGGCGTTCAGATAGTTAAACTAGTCGTAGATCGCATATGTATATAACGTGAAAATTTCCATATTCTTGTCATTTGGGCCAGTTTTAAGGTGTGGTACTTTCGCTCCTGCAAATAGGGGCTGGAGCATTCCTTCTGAAGCGTTGTGACTGCACAGTGGGTAAACATTTGTCAAAACTCGAGTTGGCCCTTGTAATTATACCTGTCTGAGGCAGAGAAGGGTTTTGAGGCTCCTAGGCGCAATTGTGGTGGTTTTAGGGAGCATCACACTGCCTAATTGATCTTAGCGTATTTCGGCTCAAATCTAGCCTATAATTAGCTTGCTCTTGCTCGTCACCGACGTATAAAGCTTACACCTCACGAGCATCCTCATTCATTCCTCACTCTTAAAACCCATTATAGAACCAACTTGATTGGTCCCTGCTTTCAGGAACATGAGCTCTAGCGTTTCAGCCAATTCGAATTCGGTTTCGACCATCCGCAGTAATAAAGTCACTAGGTCCCTCCAATCGTCTTCTCATGACGAAGAAAGTGGCAGCCGGTCCAACCAACCGCAGCAACAACCATCCCCGTTGGAAATGTCTCACAATCACTCGCAGCGCTGTGCCCCAGTCGACCGCGCCATTGGCGCTTAAACTGTCGTCACTGCCGACAGTACACCCAATGTGGGGACTAGGACGTGGGTTCCGCCGATTTGCGACGACAAGTATCAATGAGGGCTGTTGCGCAAGGAGGTTCAGCGTTTTGTTTTTATTCATCGCTCATCTTCGGTTTGTCCAATATCTCTTACACGTGGATATATTGGTCTCTGTTTGACACAATAAATGACGTAGTTACCCCAATTGTGTCTCGCGAACCATCCTGGCGTTCAGTGAGTGTCGGCCATTTCCAAGCTTTTCAGAATGCCGCGCTGTGCCCTAAATACACTCCAGGATATTCCCAAGAACGTTCCACAGGTCTCTCCAAATTATATCCAAATGCAAAAGACAAATCCCCGAAAGCGCCTGAAAATTCGATAATATCGATTGTGAACCGGATCTGGGAGGCGATGTACGCGTAGCTGAATGCGGATGCCAGCTACATCCAACGGTCGGACATCCTGAGGTGCCTGGCTTGAACCTATTCACAATAATCTATCTATGTGCATAGTGCTATAAGAACAACACTGCGCATGCACCACTATCATCGGCGGAGATATCGCGGAAAACACTTGATGCCACGCAATTAAACCTAAAGTTAAAAGGCTATTAATCCGCTACCACCAAGGTATGCGCAGAGCCCTTATCGGCAAGTTGATGTCACACCAAAACATGCGACCGTTGAATGGCGTTCAGTCGAAGTTTCAGAAGAAATCGAAATATATTCAGGAAATCGTTTACGACTAGAAACAGCACGTTCCTAAGCTTTGGAATTCCGCCCGCATATATGCTATACTAATCGCTTAGAACGCCAACTTGGCGCCAGCGTTTGTGTTGACGGAGGCCTTGACCGATGCGGTGGCCAAGAGCGAATATGAGTAGCCAACCGAGTTCCACGAGGCTAGAGGTGTGGACGTCAGTGAATTGATTGGGCACGCTGGAGCAAAGGGGACGTACTGGTCGGAGCGGTGTTGCTCTGGCCGCCAAAGTCGTTTCCGGAAGCGTTGGCGTACCCGGCGTCGGTGGCGTAAAGCGGCTTGCTCACGCTCTCAAACACGTTGTTCTGCACAAGCAGCTCGGCGCCAACACGAGTGTTGATCCCGTCGTTGTTGCTCAAGAAGCTACAACCATCATCAACCCCAGACTCTCGAACTCGAACTAGAATACGCACTAGTTGTTGAAAATGTGGCCGTGTCCAAAGCGGAACGAAGGGGTACGCGAGTTCAGGTTGTACCACTTGTTGAATGCATAAGTAACCTGGATCGCCTTGTCCTCGCTCTCGTTGCTGTCAGAGTGTCCGACGAGCGAGCCCTTCCAGTGGTCGTGGAGGTACGAGTTGGTGACGGACACGGCGTAGCATCCGTGGGTGATATCGAGCAGACCATCGTAGTAGTCCTTGTCGTGGTCACGGTCGGACGAGAGGTCGACAGAGTCGATCCAGACACGGTTTGCGGATTGGACACCGATGGCGTCGCCAGCGTCGGCAAGGACCTTGCTGATCTGTAGATAATAGAAGTGGTTAGTTGGGATGTGTATGTGGGTTTTGTGGTGTGGTGTACCTTGAGGTTGCGGATAATAACGTTGGACACGTCAATCACGCGGAGACCGACACCGGCGAGGGCTGTAACAGGTTACATTTTATGTTGGGTTGATCAAATCGAGGGGCTTACCAGCACCAGATTTGCCAATGACGGAGGTGTTGGCAGGGACCTTGACAGCTTCGTTTCCGGTGATGGTGCCAGAAACGAGGACAACCTTGTTACCGCTAGCGAGGGCAGACTTGAGGGCGGCGAGGGAAGTAACGGTGACAGGGGAGGCAGATCCACCACCAGTAGTACTGCACACATTGATCAGTATGAGTGAAGGTATAAGGAGGGCGGGGCGACTTACCCTCCGCTGAGAGTCGCATAGCCGACAGTAGCCTTGTCGCTGGTAGCCGCACGTTTCTCCACGATCGGGTTAGCCGAGACGACACCGAGGCTGAAAGCGAAAGCGACAACAGATCCGAACTTCATGGTGAAGGTTAAGAGTTTAGAGTGGAAATTGAGAGGTAACTGGGTTGAAAGTCGCAGAGAAAACTGGCTTATGGTTTGTCGAAGTTGAATCCCAGACTTTTTATACGCGTCGGGCGTGCTATTGAGGGCGTGGGGAGTTTGCCGGTCCGGGGCAAGCGTGCAAGCGGGCCGTGCCAAGCAAGTATTAAGGGTGGGGGCGTTGTGTTGACGGGCCGGGGGGTGCGTGGCACGCACGCGAGAGAAGGGTGACTCGCGTGGCTCGAATGCACCTTGCTGGTAGGGTGTCGTTTTGATGGAGCATGGCTGGAATAAGATGTTCTGGGCTTGGCATTCGGAGCAAACTGGGATGTGGCTACGAAGGAACGAAACGAATACTGTTGAGCGAATGAGTTGTCCGGCCACTTATTGTGGTTTGTGAAGGCCATCTGATTGCTAGTTTCGTTCAATTGGTGGCCTACGATGCGGCTGTAGCTCAAGATCGCTGGTCAAAAAGGGACTCGGCAGTAGTTGCCACAGACTAAGAAGAAGCGTCAAGTGACCACAGTGCCGAGCACGTGCCAGAAGCCAAGCCGAAGGCGCCATTCAAGCGTGGACGAACAAGATGACTGGGTCGTTAGTATACACGTAGGGTCGTGTGAAGCCACAAGTGGAGTGATATCGGATGAATCTGGTCACGTTTCGCCTGGAGAAGGCTTGGCAGGCAGCAGCTCGAGTCGTCGCATCGCTTCAAGAGCGGGCCGTTGCCAGCGCCAAGTACACAGTTCAGGTGTGCATAGTGGGGTAGCGGAATGATCACCAACGAATATGAAAACTGGGGTTGACGAACGAAATCGAGGAGCAGCCCGAGCGAGAATCAGCACGTGATCGAGCGCCAATCCCATGGATCACGGCGCTATCGGACTCGATACCCTGAGGCTAACCACGAGCATGGTCGACGCCCAGGCTACGCTTGACACGCTCCGCAACATCAAAAATACAATAATCGGAAATCCTGTAGCAAAGAACAAGCTTGCGTCCGATGGAACAGTCACTCTGTGCGTCTTTTAGTATCATTTTATTTGGATACTGATTTAAGCCAGTGCAGCGTCCTCGAATGGATCAACGCACATGAAGGGACGTCCGAGCCCATATTCGAGATGATACGGGCCGAGGCTGCCCATATTATTGCTGCTCAGGCCTACGGTACGCGCCACATTCCTCATTGGAACAGCATCTCACTCTTTCATTCAGGACCCCCCGAATCATTGCTCGCTGTGCTCGCCGCCCAAGCCCCCCAGGCCCTCATCATGGCCCTCCAGAACCCTGGGTCTATTAGCTCTCCAGATCTTTCCGTTGCTCTTACTCGGTACGCCGGAATCCTCCCTACTCATTCGCGCAGTTCTTGATTCCTTCCGCCAGCGCCCTCCGATCTGTCGTCGCCGCAGCAGCCGACACAGTTGGCCCTTTTCGTTGGCATCTCCCCCGACTTATTGCTCATCCTGCACGCCTCGAAGCTCGACTCGTCCTCGAGGACGTGTTTGCCCCCGACGCGCTCAACGTAATTCTCCCGCTGCTTCGCCACCCAGAGCTGGAAGTCCGACGAAACGTGGCGCTCCTGTTGGGACGAGGAGTGCGGATCGACGCTCACAGGGCTAAGGTTGCCGAGTGGAACGACAGGGCAGCTGTATGGGGTCTGGCGGAGATGCTGGGTGGTGATGCGAGGGTAAGCCGAGGGTTGGGTTTACCGGGCTGAATTAATTTGATATTTACAGAGTCAGTCCTCGGCCCTCTACGCACTCGCCGAGCTCTCTCGGGACAATGACATTGTTGCACGCCTCCTCGCTTCTCCCATTCCCCCCTTTCTCTCGCTGACTTCCTCCCTCTCGCTCACCTCACCATCCGAGCTCGGCCTCGTCGAAACACCCGTTTCACCACTTATCGAACGTGGCCGAACAATCGAGCCGCTTTCCTTGTTCGCTCTTACTGGGCGAGGCACAGCGAGGTCAATGTCGCGTCCGATTTCTGGCTCGGGGAGAGAGGCCTTGACTGGACCGAGGGTATTGGACGTTATTCGGGAATTGTTGAGTGCGAGAGACGGGGATGTTCGGGAATCTGCGTGTTTATGGTATGCCCCTCCTCTCCTCCACACTCACGCCCCTTACACTCTACCCTAGCTTATCAACCGCTGTCCGTCAACTCCGCCCTCTCGCACACGACCCGACTTATGCCCTCATCGCATGGCTCAACGTCACTCTCGAGGATTTCGCTCCTGGGCCCGAGTCTCCCGCCACCTCGGAGGCGGACAAGTGCAGATGGAAGGCGTGCGAGGTGGGCGGAGGGGATGCTGCGAGGCGGGTTGTGAGGGCTTGTCATATTCTTGGTTCGTCCTCCTCTCTTATTACTTCTCGATATTGATGCGGTGAGGTTTATATAGCCGACTTTGTAAACGACCGCCTGGATCTCCAACAAGTAGCTGTCAAGGCCGGTACGCTCCAGCGAGGTGTTAGGGCCTTGCTCTCCCTGCCGCCGGTACCGGTCCCGGCAAACGGGTGGGTCCCGGTGGGGAGGTGGGGTCCAAACTCGGGGTTAGGTTCAGGGTCGGGTGTGGGTGTGGGGTTCCCTGTGCCGGTAGCAGGTGGAACGCCAGCGACGGGATCAAGTACGCCCTTGACTGCGAGGCCAGGAAGCATGACGATTGGGGTCGGGGCGGTGAACGTGGGTGGACCATCGGGAATCACGCGAACGAGGCGGGCGAGCTCGGCCACCCCTGCTGCCACACCCCCAACCGCCGCTACTACGAATCCCGCCCCCGCGATAACACCGACACCGACAACCACGGCCGCCGTTGCGACTTCCCCCATGCGCACGACCACTGCCCCGCCTCCTCTGCCCGCTTGGAACTCTACTTCCGCCTCGAGTGCGCCAGGACGGAGATTATCGTTTGCTGAACTTGCGCGGCGGGCGAGCGAATCTGGGCCTCGCGGTGTCGAGACATTTGCGCCGAGGGCGAGGCGGACGAGTGGGGCGAGTGTGGGAGGGAGGAGGTTGTCGAGTGCTGGTGGAGAGTCTGGGGCGACCGCGCAGCCGAGCTCGGGAGGTTCTGCCGAGGCATCTGGGCCTTCGAGTAATCCGAATCCTGGGGAAGCTATGGTTGTCGACCCGGCTCCTGCGACCGCGACGATGGATGTGGTGATGGGTACGTCCGAGCCCACGGGATTGGGCACCTTGGTGACCACCACGCCCGAACAACAAACTGAGCCCGGGGACGTTGTTATGAGCGCGGCGGATGCACCTGCCCCAGCGGCAATTTCTGCGCCTGCACCTCCAGGACCGCCTACCCTCCCACCTGCCTTGACACCAACTACGACGACCCGCCGGAGGAGGAAACCCCCACCAGATCCAGCCCTAGGCCCCTACACCCGCCCTCTGACTCCTTCAGCCACTCCGCAAGCGCCTGACGTCCCGGCGCCTCCCACGCCAACCTCTGCACTCCGCGCCGCTCTCCTCGTCCTCCTCGCCTCTCTTGTAATGCACGAAGAGGAGCATCGGAGGATGCTCGTTCAAGCTGGAGCCCTCGGCTCCGTCCTCGGTCAGACTGGGCCTAGGGGCATGAAAGGCATGGGGGCAGCGGAAGGTGTCACGGGTGTGTTGGGCGCGCTCGGGAGCGCTGATGCGGAAGTAAGGTGGAGTGGGACCATGGTTGTGCGGGCTGTTGGGCGGAGTACGAGCGTTTTGAGGTATTTTTCGCTCTCCGCGTCCTCGATTTGTGGTTGTTAATGCTGGTGATTAGGACTGGGTTGTACGACTCTGGGATCGGGCGGGCGATCTTCGAGATGTTGATGCGTGGAGATCCTGATCGAAGGGTGTTAGTTGCCGTGTTGATGGTTTGCTGCAATATGCTGTATCAATATTCACCTATGCGAGAGGTCCGTCCTATCAGCTCTTTCCGTCAACTGCTTACATATGATTGATGACAGATGTTTATTCGGGATGGGGGCATGGCTCGGCTAGTTGAACTCGCCGACGATACTGAAAACGCGGTCAAACTCAACGCTTTGTGGGCGATCAAGAACTCACTGTTCAAGTCGACATCAACAGAGAATAGGATTATTTTATCGGTGTTAGGGTTCCCAAGACTCAATCGGCAAGTATTTGTGGTACGATGCGATTCTATTTCTTACACTTTACCCTGTAGGCTCTTGGACGAATCCACAGACGACATTCTAGAACAAGCACTAGGCATCATCCGCAACGTCACCGTCTCCGAGTCCGACGCCGAATGGCTCGTCCCGCACATCACCCCCGCCCGCATCCTCGCCGCCATCGAACGGGCTCTCCCCTCGGAATCCACCGCGCTGGCCGCTCTCTTTGCGTTCACCCACCTCTGTGTCGTACCGACCATCCGCACCCAAACGCTCGCCCGACGCCGCACGCTCGAGTTTGTGTGTGCGAGCCTTGGGAATTTGGATGTGCAGGTACGGCGTGCAGCGGCGCAATGTGTGGGCGGGCTAGTGAGCGGTGTGCCGAGACGGCTGAGGGAGCTCAGGGAGGTTGGGATCGATGCGAGGTTGAGGGTTATGAGGAGTGGCGAGGAGGATACGGAGACGAGGGATCATGTGAGGAGGGCGTTGAGTGTATTTGAAGGGCGGGACGTATGAAACGCCCGGAAACTCTGTGTCAAAGAACAATAAAAAAGCGTTCGGAAACGAAATACACCCCGGGGGTTTATTCCACAATTGATTCATACATTTCACAACTACAAATGCAATTTGAAATAGCCACTTCATCACAACCCGATGTGAATAAAAGGAACCCAACGCGCAAATGACTCGTCCCCAACTTTGTTGCGCAGGTGTCCTACTGCAGCGTGCAATGCTCTAGCCGCCTTGAGAGAGTCTGGAACGCCCCCATCCAGCATATATGCGTACACCCTTTCGGCTACCACTGGCCCATCTTTGTCCCTGATCGACCACATTGTGGCAATAACCGAAGGATAACCCGCAATCATCATCCCTGCAGCTAGATGTACGGCCTGCTCGGGTAAAGCTTCGTCCCCAGTAGCCGTCTCGCACGCAGATAAAAAGGCAAATTGAGAGTGTTTGAGAGACCTCAATGCGATGGCCTGGAGGTTGAGCTCGCTTTCGTGAAGGATAAATGCGCTGTCCATCGGGGATATGAGATCCTGCGTTGCATGACAGGCGAGGTGTACCCAGCTATGCGCCTCCATCCCGTCGAGCACGGTAGTAGCGTTGGCTGCCTCGCCCTCTAGCCTAGTAAACGGTATATGGCCGGCATGCTTCTGGATTTGAGATATTTCTGCCACCGTCCCCGGGAGTGGCTGGGCCCCAGGGGTAGCGGGCTGGGCGACGGCGAGGATACCATGAAAGTCTTCGCCATTATGTTGAGCTGAAAGCAATGCGCCTGCAGTGGGTGTATAAGACGAGACTACGAATTTGTAAGTCCGAGGCGCCTGGGGCTCGTGGTACAGCCCGGCCGCGTGCAGAGGGAGAAACACAAGTGGTCCTGTCAAGAACCAGGTCACGTGCGGGAGGTTGTCTTCTGGCAGTGAGTTCTAAATAGTACAGAACGTGAGAACTAGTAAGCGTTATATATATATTGCTACTTACGATATAGCCGAGCTGATCAAGTATCGGTTTTACAACATCTACCCAAAGAATTCCCAACGAGCTGGTAATTCTCTGTCCAACAGTCGGCTCGGTTCTCTTGAACTTCCGTGTTCTGACTCCGGAGCCACGGAGGAAGCTTGACAGGTCCGCCTTAGCTTTTTTGGCTTTCTCAAGAGTGAAGCTCGGTAGAGGGATATGGGTAGGATGGCTTTTGTCGGCTGACAGGATAAGCGCATCGCAGCGGCTCTCGTGGACATTGACCACGACTATAACCCCATTCCTAGCAGCACGCACCAGCTCGTTAGCTTTCTTGGGGAGCATAAAATTGTTGAAACCGGGCAAAAGGCGAACTTTGCCCAGCATTTGATCCCATTCTTCAGCTAGACGATGGCGCCGCTGGGCCAATTGCTCGGTCCCGAGTTCTGTTTCCTCTGTGCCAAGCGTCAAGGGGCCCTCTTCGCCAACGGCATCCAGCTGTCTAGCGACCTCCTTTAGTCGCGTTGCGAGTGCGGGATGTTGAGCTTGTAACTCGTCAAATGGAGTGCGAAGTTGGGTGACCTGTTTCCAGACGACTGCGCTACCAGCCTCTAGCCATTCCAGTGCAAGCTCGAGCTCGTTCGATTCTATAGCAGCGGCAGCCGCCTCGAACGGCATGTCTCCTGTATGTATCAGATTGTCGTATCGGTTGCGGATACTACTTCCCAACCAGACCGCTCCGGGCAAAAGTTCCATGACTTGTTTGTAGGCTGCTACCAATGTCGGTGGATCATCTTTAGCTAGACGCATAGATATACACAATTCCCAGGCGGCAGCGAATCGGCTACTGGGGTGTGTGTGAGGACAACGTGTTGCCTGTTGAAAGTAGGCAATTGATTGCTGGAGCATGTGAGGCTCGCCAAGGTGCTGAAATTGAGCTCGATGGAAGAGACCCAGTTCATAGAGTATATCTGATCTATCTATGTTGTCTTCGGGGGTGAGGGAGAGTGCTTCAGAACCATAACCAAGACATAAGTCAATGTCAACCCGCTGTTGGTAGTGCTCGAACCGCACGCAGTGTGTGCTGGCGAGACGGGCCAGGAGATGGCGCTTGGATACATGACTGGATGGCACCAAAGACAGCGCTTGGCTGGTGCAAAGGATTGCTTGTTCGAGGTCGGATACATGTTTCCGAGATACAAATCTCGCTTGATATGAGTGGCCAAGATTAGACAGAAGATAGGACTTGTGCAGGTGTTCGTCGGATACCAGCAGAGCAGCTTGGCTATAAAAATACACAGCTTTATCAAGATCTTCAGGTTTATGGAAGTGTTCAAATCGGCGGAAGTGCGCATTTCCGAGGGAATTGAATAATGTTGATCTGCCTTCGTCCGGTGTGAGGGATAATGCCTCGTTATAGTAGTCAATGGAGTCCTCGATGTCCGTGACATTCTTCATATATGCAAACCGTATTGCGTACGAATTACCCAGGCCTACAAGGTGACCTGCACGCCATGTATCATCTTTTGAGGTGCGGGTTACAGCAGCGTGGTGGTACTCTATAGCTTTGTCGATGTCGGCAAGCCTGCCAAAACGCTGGAACCTTTGTACAAGCGTGTTGCCAAGATTGTGTAGCCAGATGGGGACATCAGTTGGTACATCCGAGGAAAGCTCGACTGCCTTGGTGAGATAATTAATGGCGTTTTCCAAGTCCGTGGGCTCCTTAAAATGTTCGTATCGGCGAGCATACGTTGCACCAAGATTGTTGAGGATTGAAGGTTGGTCCTCATGTCCGTCAGGTGTGAGCGAAAGAGCCTTGGTGAGGTTATCAAGTGCGGCTTCTGCGTCGACAACCTGACCAAGACGATCAAACCGCGAGCCAAGCGCAGACCCAAGATGGTTCAGACGAATAGGCATTTTCTGATGACCGTCCGGTGTAAGCGAAATGGCTTTGCTCAAATATTCAATAGCCATGTTTAGATCCTCAGGTTTGTCTAGACGTAAAGCCAGGCTCCTCATCCGCTTGCCAAGGTTACTAACGAATGTCGCTTTCTCCTTGTGACCCTCTGGCGCAAGCCGAACCGCTTCAGCACCGTACCGAACGGCAGAATTTATATCTGGGAGGAAACCTAGGTGTTCGAATCGAGTCGCGTGTGCACTGCCAAGAATATCGAGGAGCAAGGGCTGACTGGCATCCCCCACTGGAGCAAGATTCACAGACTCTTCGCCACGTCGAACCGCCTCATCAACATCTTCGAGCCGACCAAAGTGCTCGAATCGAAGTCGGAGCGACAAGCTAAGCCCCGCAAGAATGTGGGGTTTCCATCGATCGTTGTCGGAGATATGTCGGATCCCTTGTTCTAGAAGCGAGATCGCTTCTCCAAGGCGGGACTGGTATGGCTGAGACAAGTCAAGTTCTTCAAAATAGTAATGTAGTTTAATGTTCGTGTTGGTGACTTCTAGGTTTTCGGCTAGTAAAAATGCCAGATCCAATAGAATCTTGTCGACCAACGACAATCGATCGAATTCAGGCTCTTCTAAATAACCCAATAGCAGTGCCTTATGATCATCTTCATCATATGAAGCTTCTGAGTAATCCTCCTAAATGGAAAAATATCGAATCACTTGTTTATGGCGACTCAATTTAACGACCTGCTTACTTCAGATGCCTCAGGACTCTCAGGCGGGGTTTGGTCGGTCATCGTGCCCTACAGTGAGAGTTAGTTCTTGGTGTCTTATGGTGGAAGGGTGGCGCTTCGTACGTGTCTACAAGTTGACTTTCAGAGTGGGCGAGTGCTCAGCAAGCGAAATAACAGATTCGATGACGGTCTGTACTTATGTTAGTTCAAACCGGTTCTTCTGGGTTGGTGATGATGTGCAGCTCACTCAATTGGGACTCAATCCGATATTGAAAGATCGTGCGTTCGGTGCTGGACCAAGAAAGCCCCTGTGAGAGTAGATAACCGGCTGCTTATCTGCTTCCGGTCACATATCACCCCTACTGCTCCCGTGTGACTATTTTATCTTAATGATAGGGGCAGATTGGAAATTTGCTACAATCCCACGCACACTATACCATCCAATTGCATACATACCCGTTACATTCCGTATGGGTTCAACGCCGCCATAAAAGGTAGACAAATGGTCCTGCGCGTTGACGGCGCTTGTGCCCGAGCTATTATTAATATTTCAACTCGGCCAAGTTAGCCGGATTTCAGAGATGGCTGATATTTCATCTGATCTTGGCAGATCCCTCATTTAGTATGGCTGTGTTGCTAACGTCGCCATCATCTTCTCAGCAGCCGCTCGCCGCCGTGCCCATAATTTATATCACACCAGATAAGTCACCGTCCCCAACCACCCTCAAGTGCATATTCCAATGTCGTCAGCGCAAGGTCTTCCCAACTCTCCAACTCGACCCGTTACTCGTTATCTGACGCCTTCACCTGTCTACCACACCAGATGTTCCCAGTAACAAACCTCCAGAGGGAGGCGAATCGATCCCCATGGCACCCTATTGGCCGGACCTAGCAAGTAGACATTTAAGGTCACCGAGCCACAATACGGATGAACCGTTACTCTATGAGCTATCTACGGATCCTCAGTCGCCACCGAAGGCCCGCCAATTGTCTCCTGACAGCAAATTCCAGGTCAAGCTCGCTCAATCTCCCACTCGGCATCGCCGCTTGGGCTGCAGGATACTTGTCCCAACACTTGTCGTATTTGTGTTGACATCCGGGCTCGGTCTTGCCATTCTCATCTGGCTTTTCACTAAGAGTAAAACTCCCGCTTCTCAAGGCTTCCGCATTGGATACATCTTGGTGGATGAGGGGACAACGAAGTTGGAGGGTACAGTTGAGAGCGCCACCTTGAGAGCGCTGACAGCGACATCATTTATTGTGGGTGATGCTCAGACGTATCATGCGAATATACCGGGATATATATTAACACAACTCTTGAAAATCTTAGAGCACCATCATTGCAGCCACAAGCCCGATACTGATGTCCTTAGTCGCTTATCGGATCGCCGACCTTTGGATCATGGAACAAGTGGCCAACCGCCCGCACTATGTTACCGGACCTACCCCTCTTCAGTTAGTCTTTCTTCTTCCCTGCCATCTACGCGGGGTAACAACTCCTGCTCATGTCATAACCCAGGTACGGCCTCATGCTTCAAGTGCTGAGTGCATCCAGCATTATTGCACTCTATGATGCCGTCCGCTATCTATTCAAAGGAGAGTTACGCCGCCCCACCGCCCCGTCTTATTTCACGACCGCCGTTGTCATGGGTGTCGTCGTCTATGCGGTCACTCACCTTATCGGAGTTGCTGATCTATGGCTTCATGCAACGACGACAGCAGTACTTTACAACGTCACAGCCGCACCGGCGAGCTCGGAACCTCCTCTCATGACGTCCCTTGAATTCAACCAGACCTATTGCACCCAGTTTAACTTCCCACCACTTGACGACGTCTGTATGGTTTCCTACGACGGGTGGGCTCAGCTGTACCCATGGCTTGTTAAAGTTGGACAATCCGTGGCCTCGAACTCTTCCGCGGATCGGATGGCAATCACACTCGCAGACGCAAATGATGCGGCTATTATCGTGCCACTTACCGTCAACAAACTTGCCAAGTTCAAAGCTACCACGTTTGGGATGCGTGCTCACTGCGAGTCCTTGAACAACAAGTGCAATCATGGTGCTGGTATGACGAACTGCAGTAGCATTGGTATAACGGCTATTCCAAGCGCAGGGGTTAGCATTATGAGCGTAGTCTTGGTACCACCGGTGCTTCGATGGGATGGCAATCCGGTTCCGGACAACAACGGGCTCCGATATGGCCTCTCTCTCGGTCAGGTGCCAAACCCTGTGCCTTCCGCTCTGCAGCTTCGCTGGTCCAGTCAAACAGATGGCGCGATCATACCGCCTAATGCCGCGATAGACACGGATCCAATCCCAGGTATCACGGTATATGCGACCTGTAGCATTGAGGTACTTAACGCCACAATCACTTATGATGGGACTGCCGGAGACAAGCTCTGGACGCTTGTTCCTGAAGAAACCGTCTTATCAGAAAACCGATTCGCGACGGCACTCATCGCTCCATACTCCTGGCAACTAGTGACCGATCGACTTGCAACGAATATTCAAGCCCGGGCGATGATTTCCAAGACTGTTGAAGAAGTCATGTCGTTGCTTAACCAAGAGCTTGCTCGTCTAGCCCTTGGCTTCGTATCCGGGTCTTTTCTTTTCGTCCCAGCTACAGACGTACAGATCGTCACTCCTACCATACTAGGAAGATACCCCCTGGCGCCACTCCTTTCGTTCGTGGCATTGCTCATGATTTATGGTCTCATCGCACTCGTCATCTTCGTGATGACTATGAACGCCACCTCCGGTTCTATCCATATACCGGCCAAACTTCGCGACAAACTCAAAGACAAGACCATCCCCGAGCTCGAACTTGCCCAAATGAGGCTTACGACACCACTTCCTGTTGTCGCTCAGTTGTTCGCCGAGTACAAGTTCGTAACACCCGGGGCGAGCGACCCTGATGCTCGGTCCGCCAAGGCTTCTGCGGTGGACTTGTTCTCGGAGTACGATGCTGGTCGAACAATCGAAGCGAGGCTGCGGATCGGGCTGGAGGGTGGGTCCGAACGGCCACGGTATGGTGTTTGGAAGGATGAATAGGGGTGAAGCGAGAAATGATGCTGAAATTGTACGTTATACTCGCCCGGCGTGGGTTAAGGGGTGGTGAGGTTATGCGCGTGTATGCGTGGTTATCGACATGAAGTTACTTTATATCCGCGACCTAACAATTGGGTTGCGGCGATGTGCATGAATTTTGATCGCTGAACGTTTCGCTTCGCCTGAATGTATTTGCCTGTGTGCCGCTGACTCATCACAAAGGAATGCCAACAAAGGAAATTGAAACCTATAGCATTCATCATCGAGAGTACATGGAATGATACATGTGAAATACATTGATCTGAATTGCGAAGAACGAACAATGAAGGCGTGAGAAAAACTAAGGAATGGGCGCGTGGCGAAACAATAAGTCAAGAGAACTTGGTAACACGCCAGGTGAATCAGTATGTCTCCTGCGGCACCTGAAAATGGACCTATACATCTATCGTTGACCTTCAAGGTCATGGGGTTTGGTGGGCGACAGGTCCTTCATTTCCGCAACTTCGGATTTGTTGTCGGCGGCAACTGTTGTGAGGGAGTGGGTAGCGTCGAAAGTTGGACGGGAGGACGGAAGTGTGACCACGTCTCGAGTATTACTCGAAGTATTGGATACAAGTTTGTTGGACCTGTACATCAATTGCATGTTAGTTTTGCTAATTTGGGGCCAAGACCTTGTATAAGCGTACCAGATCGAGTGATTCTGCTTCGGCGCAGGCGGATTAATGCCCAACGGCTTAACCACCTTCCAGAAGAACTTCTTGTATTCTACACTCGCCTCGCCTGCGAACCCAAAGTACGCGAAGAATATGAATGCAGCCATGGGTGTGACCCACCGCGTGATCTCGATCAACCTTCGCGTCTCCGGCACAGCATTCAAGAACACAAATGGCACAAAGTTGATGCGACTGAAACTGGTGTGCGTGTCCTCGAGGGAAATCCAGGGGTTGAGTGAAAAGGAGGTGACGTTGTTGATCAATATGAAGAGAGAGAAGGGTAGGGAGAAAAGCATATCAGTGCTGGCCAGGGCCATGAGACGGAAGTAACGGGACATGTCCAGCCCAGTCGAGTTTTTTGAGAGGGCTTGGGCGAACTGGCGTCTAGTTTCGAGGAAAGCACGAATTGTAAGTCCTATAGTTGCGATTAGTCGGAGCCATGACACGCATATGATGTGTATCATACCAGCATAGATGAACGAAGCGACGGATATGACAACGGGCCAAGCAAAGACGAGAGGGATAGAAAGGAGCGTGTTGTAGGTTACTACACATTCGATTGAGTAAAATTACTGAAAGAAGCGAGAAAGAGCCGACCTGGCCAGCAGCCGTAGTCTTCTAGAATATCATAGCGATGGTCTTGAACGATAAAATCTATAAATATTGTCAGTATATGCAAGATAATTCAATGTTTGCACCTACGCAGACCCATGGCAATAATTGGAAGGCCAATACCCATTGATAAGTCAAATATTACTTCCCATTTTTTCTAGTAATAAACTGAGCACAACAGGCAGATCCTGGACTATGAATACCTACCGATCCACGAATGTTGACGACGCTTTTGATTGTCGCAATACGATACAATTTACGATTAATGCACAAGGACGCGGCAGTGATGCCCACGCTGAGCCCAATCATGAGTTGGGTGGCTATAGCCTCCATTAGTACGGCTCGAAATCTAGTCTGTTAGTTACTCACAGATATCACACCATACAGGCGAATTGTCGCCCAAGTTTCCAGCCCAGACTATCGAGTTAACAAATAATATAATACAGCCAGTGATCGTCCACCCAACATAGAGCAGAGTGCCAGTGTTACGAGCCTTCCAGTGCCACGGGAGAGGCAGCAAACAAAGAACGATACCTAGGATGCAAAATACAGGGAACACTGGGTCACGCATGGTAGGGTGGCGGGAACGGAGGGGCAGTGAGTGGCTTCACGGCTTGAGGACGCTCTTTTCAATCACGCGGAGGTTTGTTTGGGCATCAGGGTCTTTGTTTGGGCCGGCCATCACAATAGCAGCTCTATTATGGTCCAAGCGCCATGTCGGCGGCTTCCGTTTGCCACCCTCATTGTTGGAACGAAACCACGATGCGTCTGAAACAAATCGGGATTCTGTGTCGTCCGACATAAGCACTTGATAAAGTGCATACTTCCGGTGATCATTCCCCTCCTCCCTTGTTCTGTGGGGATCTCTGTCCTCTAGTACACTTCCTATAAACCTCATTATTATCAGTTGGAGCTTCTTCACTGCAGATGAAGATTTTTTCATTGCGCGGCTACGAGATGCTCAGTCGGAATGTTGTTCCTGGGCGATTCGATTGGTCTTACCCCGGGAACACGGCCGGTGTTTTGGCCCACTTCCATTCCTCTCGACGTCCATATGGTTCGGATTGCGGAATGGACGCTGAGCGCTGGCGATGGGCTGGACTGGTACGATGATGAGCAAGGACGTTGGAGTTGAATGGTGAGACAGCAATTGATATCCCATACCGTGAGCTTAGTGGACGGATACAACTTGCCAATGCGTATCTCGAACAACATCAGATGTGAGGTTGCAGAGTGCGCTGTTGACCTCGGGCCTAACTGCCCTGCCCTTTTGAAGGGCCCGTTCGATTCAACTGAGTTCTCGCTTGGCTGTAAGATACACCTAACCTCCCCCTCTTCCTGCCATTCTCAAATTTCATTGTTACAGTCCGCCTGTGGTTGTGAAGCTAGACGGAAACCAAGCCGACTCTCCAAACTGCTGCTCTGACTCGCACAACACCCCAGCAACGTGCCCGCCGTCTGGCGTACAATACTACTCCTACTTCAAAAACCCATGCCCGCGGTCGAATGTTTACGCATACGACGAGTCGAGCGGAACTGCGCTTTGGACTTTCCCGGCGTCGAAGAAGGCGGACTGTGAGTTAATTTGCTGCCTATTTTTTACGCACGTTTGGTTAACTGATAGTACTGGGTATAGCCACCCTTACGTTCTGCCCATGAGTCTCATAGCTAGCTTCATTGGTTACATGTAGGACTCGGACTCTAAAAGTATCGAAATATATTTAGTTTTTCTGGGGAATTGTGTAAGCTATTAGATGGCTCATTCGCTAGATTTTTGTTGGCCTCCGATCAAGAATTGCGATCAAGTGTCAGGCCAGGCACACTTAACAATCCGGTCATATAGAGGAGGCGCCCCGTCCGCCAATCGTAGAGGTTGGCTCCTTAGCCAGGATGACGGGCCGCCACCCGACTAACGAAGTAAGATCGCACACGTGGATGGTCATTCTTCGCCCTTGCATTTCTAAACATTTCACAGGCATAGACCAGAAGTGGAATATACCTTAACATTAATACGACATGATTGAATGTCCATCAAAACGAAACAAGGTTATGATCGGTGTATCAACCAGTACGTTCATAAAGTGGTATCGTCCATTTATATAAATTCCGGGGACAGCTTCTATAGAGTGTAGAGCTGTCTACCGTGGCTGACTCGTCCACAGGCCCCTTCCGCCAATCTCACGCAGCATCGCTCGATCATAAAGCTCGGGGTCGTAGGTAAATTCGGCAACGACTTACAAGTGCTCCTTCGCGTCATGCGCATACAGGAACTTACACTCCCAACCTTTCCAGTCAGTTTGTCGCGCTTCGTTGCCTTGTGGGACGATGGGGTCTTGCCTGAAAAATGAGACGGAATTCAGCCCAAACCTGGGTCAGCTGGTACTGAAGTACGCACCCGATCTATTGTCTGAGGCAGGGCTATTAGAACTGGGAACATGTTCCAACGGGGATAGTTGTTGCTGCGGTTGGTCGGACTGGCTGCCACTTTCTTCGTCATGAGAAGACGATTGGAGGGACCTAGTGACTTTATTACTGCGGATGGTCGAAACCGAATTCGAATTGGCTAAAACGCTAGAGCTCATGTTCCTGAAAGCAGGAACCAATCAAGTTGGTTCTATAATGGGTTTCAAGAGTGAGGAATGAAGGAGGATGCTCGTGAGGTGCAAGCGTTACACGTCAGTGACGAGCAAGAGCAAGGTAATCATAGGTTAGATTTCAGCCGAAATACGCTAAGATCAATTAGGCAAGGTGATGCTCCCTAAAACCACCAAAATTGCGCCTAGGAGCCTCAAAACCCTTTTCTGCCTCAGACGACATCAGCAAAAAAATCCGGAGATAATTTGACCCAAAATAGCAAAATTATCAAATTACTAAGGGTACATACTTTTTTG
>WSTK01000619.1:0-19708 GCA_019616945.1 Ceratobasidium sp. 414
TTTTTTTTTTTTTTTTTTTTTTTTTTTTTTTTTTTTTTTTTTTTTTTTTTTTTTTTTTTTTTTTTTTTTTTTTTTTGGGTGGGGGGTGGGGGGGGGGGGGGGGGGGGCCCCCGTCGAGCGCCACCCTAGGCAGGAAGAGCGAAGCGCTTAGCTCAAACGAGCAACTGTCAAACTCGGCCCGGAGAAGTTTGGGTGATTCGTTACGCATGGATTGGATGTAGACTCACCAGAAAACCTGTTTTTTTAAATAAAAAAGAGCCAGAAAATAAAGCAAGAAAAAGAAAGGGCGAGAGCCAAAGACGGAAAAATAAAGTAAAAGAAATCCCCAGCTGGGGATCGAGCTCTTTCCACGAATGAGTGGATGACTGATCACCACGAGTTTGCGAATACGTCCCGGCACTTCAGAGTAAATACCAGCGCCCGCATCGTATGATAGCACGCGAATTAAGGAGTTTTGCTCGAGGTGTTCGTAATAACTGATAAAGAGGTGTCGCAAGTGGTACATATTAGAAAACGATAGCGTACTGGACAAAAGACCCAAGTGGTATATTTATTCTAGTTTCTCAAGTTCTTCGAGGCGCGCCATGACAACGTCTTTGCTGGTTTCTTCTATTTCGCCAGCGAGGAAGACTTCGTCCAGAATCGCGTATACCTGGCGGAACGACCGGTTAAAAAACGGAAACGCTAGAGGCACATGACGCTACCTTGTAGAAATTGAATACAAGATCGAGTTCGCAAACGTTCTGGAAGAATTGATCTACAATTCCTCCTGTTAGATCATGCCCACTCATACAACTATCAGAAGCTCACCAAGAACTTCCACAAACAGATGGATGGCTTCAAGATAGGCAAGCTCGTTGTCGTTTGCATCGACACACACGCAGAAGAACAGCCCAGCATATCTTCGATAGACTACTTTGTAGTTGCGAAACTAGACAAAGGATATGTTAGACGCGAAAAACCGGACGATTGACACGCTATGAAGCGCACCTCGACAAAATTTGACTGATATTTCTGGTCCCTTGGAGCGACAAGTCGGTGGACCTCTCCTCTGAGTCGAACCTAGTGATGATATGTTGAGTGGGAGCGGCCGCCTTGTTGGCGTGACGTACTTTCTCATCGTCCTCAAACGGGACATACCACTTCGACAAACGGGTTTTTCCTTGCCGATTCTGCACAAACTATTGTTAAAGCGGACAAAAATGCATCGTTACATGTAGCTTGCCTGGACCAAGATAAATCGAATCATGGTGGTTGAGTTGGGCCGTCTCAGGGTGTGGCGATCAACTAAGCGCCAGCCGGTTGGCAATAATTTTTGTTTTGGACCCGACCTCATCCTGCCCTCCAACCTCCGAGCTTTGAAACCACTCGAGTCTGTGGATACAGTGCCTGATGCGCTATGAAAACATATGCTCCTGTAAATCCAACTCACACCGCCATAGTCATGTCTTCTAAGCAACTTGCTGAACCCACCCAGTCAACCAAACGGCCACGGATGCTCGACAAATTTCCTAGATCTAGTCAAACCTCTGACGAAGATTCCGACACAACCGAATGCTCCAGCCCTGGATATGAATCTTCTAGTGAAATATCTGCTTCTGAAGTCTTTGAACAGCCCGCTGCGTCATCGTCGACACCTAGGCTTGGCAAACGCTCACCGGAATGTATTATCGTCAACGGGAAGCTCTATGCTAAATCAAAGAATACTAAGCCTTATACCTGCACTTATGCCGGATGTGGTAAAGCCTATCGTAAACCGTCCCGTTTGGAGGAACATGAACGATCGCACACAGGCGAGGTGAGCGAGACGAGCCAGCAATACCCCAATCATTTTTATGACTCTTGATGAAGCGGCCATTTGTGTGCACCACCTGTCAAAAATCCTATCTTCGGGAGTCTCATCTGCGTGCTCATAGTCGGAGCCACCTCCCGCCGTCTGCCCGCCCGTTTGTCTGCACCCATCAAGTGATGCCAAAGAACCCCCGAAATAAGGACTCGGTATCTACCCAATACGAACCAACCGAACTAACCAACCCTTCAACATCTCATACTCAAAGCTGCAACCAGAGGTTTTGGACGGCACAACACCTAAAAGCGCATGAGTTGGCTATCCACCTTGGCGAACAGCCATACAAGGTAATGCCCTCCTTGTTTCTATATCCCGAGTGCGAGCACTCACGTTATTTCAGTGTGTGTCGTGTCCCGCAGCTTTCTCTAAACATGGCGCTTTGAGAGCACATAACGCAGAAAGCCATGCACCACCCGGCACGAAGCCATACCAGTGCGAACACCCCGGATGTAGCCAAAGCTTCACGACCAATCAAAAGCTGAAAACACATTCCCGGGTGCACGATGGTAATTCTGCACGATTTTCTCTGGGCGTCGCTCACGCTCTTGATTTTCAGTTTCGCGATATGCTTGCGCACATCCCGGATGCTCCAAATCCGAACAGGGCCTCGCCCAGTTCGCAACTTGGAGTGCACTTCAGGCTCATATGCGTTCAGAGCATCCCCCGAAATGTCCATATGAAGCCTGTAATGGACGATCGTTTTCATCTTCCAAAGGACTCCGAAGTCATATCAAGGTAACCCCATCGAATGCGAGCGTGTGTTTTTGTGTTCCTAATCTACAAATTAGACCCACGAAAATAAAGAAAAAGAAGAAAATTATCTGCGAAACCTCCAATCATCCCCGTCCCAAATGGTAGGCTCGAAGCGCGCACACGCCCCGCAAGACTCAGAACCGACGGAGCCACCACTAAAACGAAGGCGTGGTGGTGAGGTAGGTCGAGATTGGCCTTGCCCCCGAGAAGGCTGCGACAAAGCCTTTAAATCAGTAAGCACCCCCAACGCCGACGCTGATTTGTCAATCTTATCCCGGAAATGCAGAAAAAGGCCCAGTCGGATCATGTACGAGTGAGCCACGATAGTTCACGCAACTTCCCCTGCCCCAAGGAAGGCTGCGCACAACCATTTGGCTACAAACATGTCATGCAGCGCCACCTGGAGCGCCATCATCGCCAAACTGTCACACCCTCCCCAGCACAAGCTCCAGCGCCGACTACCATTGGTGTATTAACGGGACAACAGCGCTCAGTAAAAAACCGGCCTCGGGTCATCGCTTGTCCGTGGCCGGATGCATTTGGAGCCGGTGACAGCGCTGATCAGACCGCCCCTCGATGCGCCTTCCGATTTAGCAGGGCATATGATTTGCGGAGGCATTTGAAGAGCGCGCATGGGCTGGAGGTGGAATCGGATGAGGTTGGCGCCTGGGTTTCAGAGCACAAATGCTGAGTGCGGCGGTCCTTTTGTCTTTTTATTCAAATTTGGTACTTCTCATGATTTGTTGTTCTTAGTTGCCATGAATTATAATATGCACTCTGTTCAAGCTCATTGTGACAACTATTTACAAGATGTTGTACAACGGTGGGTAATATTTGCTTGCGATCTTAGCGTTCCCACTATCGTTCGGATGTACTCCGTCGTACGTATCGCTCGCCGTGTTGTAACCCGTCCAGAGGTCGACTACGGTAATTGGCGAAGAACTCGTGGACTTGCTGCTTGCCCAAGCCGGGAGGGCGTTGTTAAAGTTGACTACGCGTTGAGCACAGTCTGAACAACCAGACGGGTTCATGGGGGTAATCTTGGCAACTGAATCCGAGGTAAGTACCAGGGCTAGCCTGTATAGGTGGGATTCTTACCTAGGATCTTCATGGTGGGCTTGCTCGCGCGCATTTGGTCGACCAACTTGCTGAATGCGGTCGTGATAGTACTCGGTGCTATGTTACTCCATACCTGATGTTCGGCGTAAACATATATCCGCAACCCAGTCCGCGAAGCCAGGCTCACGTCATTTGTTCCAAGAGTCATGGCGACTATATCCGGAGTCGTCGCTGCCAACCATGGGGGGAGTTGATTCTGGTTGGCGATATTTGTGGCGAGATACCCCCCGTGGCCTTCATTATCGCCGTCGTATGGCACGCCGCATCCTTGTGCAGGCAGAGTCCCTGTTATCCCGGTCAGTACTCGGGTTCTTTATCCAGTATAATTTGAGAAATACAGACCGACAAAGTCGATATTCGTCTTGCCGGCCGTCTGAAGCTGGTTCCACAGTAGCGCACGCCAACACCCCTAGTAGTTATTTGACACTGTGAGTTGTATGTTATTGTATCAAACAGTATCTGCACTGACCGGGGAACCAGTGATTGAGTCGCCAAGGAACATAACTTTAGTTGCGACCGCGACAGCTGGGCTAACCATGCATGCCAATGCCGAGAATCCGACAGCGACTTTGTATTGCATCTTCGGGAGAGATTAATTGAACAAGATCAAATTTCTTGAGGCACCTGGTCGCCTTTTATATGTTTAGGCTAGGCGAGAGAGCCATTGCGTCTGACACTCGGTAAGCGGCTCTCGAAAAACGGACTATCGTTGGGCTGAACTTATGCTTCCTCGTCAACTGTCGCCCACTAGGATCGGCTCCCGCTAAACAACCTCGGAAAGACCGAAGGACACAAGTGCGTAAATATGAATCAAATGACCACGACGCCTGCCTAAGAGCAACCGAGAATCGCCAAGCCATAGATTCGAAGCACCCGAAGTAACCGGCGGTACGACCCATTTGGTTCGAATACTTTGCCGAGGTCAGGCGGTGGGACAACCTCCAGAGCAACCGCCACACGTTTTAAGCAATACGGTCATACAAGAGGTTCGTCGCGCGCAAGAGGTTCCAATGCCTTGATGCTACGCCAAAAAATAACCATTTACGGCGCAAGCTCCGGTCGAGGGTTTTTATTGCCACATGCAAGCAATTACCAACTCTGTAAGCACACCCCCATTCCTGGAGCTAAGGTACTGGAACTTAGCGCTCATATTTTATACTTCTGCATTTTGCCGCAGCCCCAATGTGATACAGAATCGAGCTCAGTCACCAGTGACTGCGACCCACTATGTCGGAGGTGACCCCGCAGATAGCTTACCTTTCTGACACCAGTCGGGTGCTGCGGATCTTCGGTGAGCTTATCCTTTATCTTAATGGTGAGCACGGGGCCACCCGTTCACCAAGGGCTCGGATATCTTCCGACCCGGGTAGTGCAATGCACACCGACCACGGTACGCTATTGTCAACTTGTGAGTTAATGTAAAGCACTCGTCTCCATGCAAAGCCCCAGCTCACATCCGCATTTTCTCATTTCAAAAGGTTCCCAAACGTGCATGATTCGATCTCGGTCGGCTTCTCATCCCCGAGTTTCAGGTCGGATATAGGTTGCGCGCTAATCAAACCGGTGCGACGCCGGTCACAGCTGCTCTGTTGACTCTTATTGCCTGAAGTAGCATGAGCGCTTGCCGGGTATGCCGAACATTTTCTGGATTCCGCGCCACTATAGCACGGTTATCATCCGGCCCCAGACTTCTTGGAATATTCTCTCCCACGGCACAAGCGTAAATCAGGACCGATTGGCCTTTTTCTATGAAGCGCACCGGGTATTCAGTTGAGTCAAGCTGTGAAGAGTACGTGTATGCGGTCCGGGTTGGTAATTGGAGGCCAAACTTTTGCCAATCACATTTCTGGTGGACTACGAGCAGCTGGGAGCGCAGGTGGCCCGTCCTAGTGATGGGAATGCGTGCAGATGGGCAGGATAAGCGCTCCGCATCGGATGGATGGTTCTAAGTGGCGGGCCACACAACACACAAGTGAGATCCTTAAATACTAGGGTGAAATCATCGTTTATTAAACACACACCATCATGTTCTCCTTTTCAGTCCCAGTTCTCGCAATCCTAGTCGTCTCCGTCGCCTCCGCCGCGCTCCTGCTTCGTTTTCTGTGTCGCCCCCGTCGACAGGTCCCTTTGCCGCCTGGCCCTAGTCCCCTACCCCTCCTCGGTAATGTTCATCAGGTAAGTTTTTCGGGTACGTTCAGTGCGAGGGCAGCTAGCTCACCAGGTTTTAGATGCCCACCAAAGGCGAGGACTGGCTCACCTTCAGCGAATGGTCTAAAGCATATGGCATGTACCAACATGTTACATCACAACCACTCGGCTGACTCTTTTTTCTGCAACTAGGGGATATGTTTTACCTTAGCATCTTTGGCAAGCCTCTCGTCGTTGTCAATTCGTTCAAGATAGCCTCCGACTTGCTCGACAAAAGATCTGCGAAATACAGCGAGCGACCCACCTTCCAGATGGCAGGAGAACTGTGAGTAGCTTCTTTCAAAGATATTTTCTCTTGAATGCTAAATCTACCTGCTTCCCACCTAGCATGGGCTGGTCCAAATCTGTTGTACTGTCCCAGTACGGAGACCGACTCAAGCGGTACCGAAGGCTACTTCAGTCAGTACTCGCGGGCAGAGCTGCGCTCCGTTTTCGCCCACTCCAAACACAAGAGGCGTATCGCTTTGCATCCCGAATGGCTCGTACCCCAGAAAACCTTGTACAGCACATTAGACAGTACGTTGGGTGAACGTGTGAGATTCAGCACTTGGCTCAATATTTTTCAACCTAGTAATGCGGCAGCGGTGATCATGAAGATAGGCTATGGTTACGATGTTTCTGACACGTCCGACCGCTATATCAGTGTAGCCGAGCGAGCCCTCGGCTTGTTTGCGGCAGCTACTGTCCCTGGGGCTCATTTAGTAGACTTGATTCCGTTCTGTGAGTACGCTCACGTCGTCTCGGCACCCAGCATGCTAAGTGTATATTTTGAAATCGTAGTGCGACACATTCCTAGCGTAGGCAATAGCCACGCTGCGAAAGAAGGTCGGGCAGCTTTGATGGAGATGGTTGAGCGACCATTTGGTGATGTCAAGGCGCTCGTCGAAAAAGACTCGACTGAGAGCCAAGACCACGACTCGTTCGTTGCTACAAGTCTCCGAGCTCAGGCTGATGACGACGACCACATACAGGTGATTAATCACGTCATGTTTTCTTATAAACATTCCTGTGCTAACTTGTTCATAAACAGTGGGCTGCAGCCTCGTTGTACGCTGGAGGTGCAGACACGACCGTCTCAGCGGTTGAAACATTCTTCCTGACAATGGCGTTGTATCCTGACATCCAGCGTCATGCCCAAGAAGAGATCAACAGCGTATGCGGGCTAGACAAGAATGGTATGTCCTGCCCTCGTTGAGTTATGATGACGTTCATAGCGCTAAACCTAATGTTACGCCCAGAAAACCTACACCGACTACCGAACTTGGAGGACCGAGCGTCCTTGCCCTACACATGGGCTATATATCAAGAGTGCTTGCGTTGGGGTGTTGTTACTCCGTGCCAGTATCATGTTGCTCGGGACGAAGATGAATATACACTCGACAGCAGCAACCATGGGTCCGGCAACATGAGCATACCTCGTGGGACTTTGGTTGTCGTGAATGTGTGGTATGTGCATGTCGGTAGATCGCCCTAAATCAACTCACCCAATCGTTTGTATCGCTCTATTTTCAGGTCAATACTGCATAACCCTGAAACATACCCAAACCCGTTTCAGTTTGACCCAACGCGGTACCTTTCGTCATCTGGCGCCAAAGTCCAACCAGATCCGCGCGATGTAGCGTTTGGTTGGGGGCGAAGGTTGGTTCCTTTACATCTATAATATATAGCTCGTTGACTGAAAATCTACCAGACGCTGCCCTGGTGTCGCTATCGCCGACGACTACGTGTTTATCACAATTTGTACCACTCTCGCCACACTTACAATCTCTGACGCCCGCACCAAGACCGGGGCGCCTATTTATGTCCCTCGTCCAGAGCATGAAGAGGATATGTGGCGATATACTACTGGGAGTATTAGGTTGGTTCTAGTTCATTCGATACTACCAGTTGCTAACTGTACTTTATGATAGTCACCCAGAGCCGTTTGATGTGACAGTAGTACCCCGGAGTAACAGTCTTCCCCTATTGGCAGGAGCGAGCTAAATATACTGTGCATAGGCTCGATGTAACGTGTGGATTGTGATTAATTTGCTCTTGTGATAAGGCTGCCCATATCGTAACGTAGTATAAAATTCGGAATTATATTTGTATCTTGTCACAGTTGGGTTCCTGCAGGCCCGCTTGAACTAGTTTGAGTTGGAGAATAGAATGATGCCCAGTAGCCCCCAAGAGTTTAAAATTAATTATGGGCACGCATGTTGAGGTGCAAGTATAGAGGAGTTCAAACACATAGCTAGTAGTTTCCACTAATCATGCCCGTATGCCACCCTTCCAAGGTATCCATCGGAATTACTTGATGTTTATGGGATAAAATGTCCTGTATCTCAGACACACCCACACACCCTAGTCTATGAGAACCGGGGTCTTGAATTTCCCAAGCACTAGGAAGCGCGACCGGTTAACGACAAACAGGGTGAAAAACGATGCAGCAATCACGCACCGAGTTTGACAACGTTCACTGCAGTAGTAGACACTCAAGCACTCGCCGCAGCATAGTAACGGCTCCGTGTGCAGAGAAATGGGGTTTGTACACCTTGTATATGCGCACCGTTGGTTGGTTTTAGTCAAAAAGCCGATACGTTTCCCAAGCTTTTCCCAGGTATCCTGGCACTGTTCAAAATATCGCTTGCAATAAGGAGTCGAGCGGTCTTGAATCTGGAGGAAGCGTAAGACCTTGAGCCAGGTAGAGTAGTCGTCGTTGAAGCGTTCGCTCGCTCGCTCGTGATAGTCTCCGAGTACCCCTGGGACACGGTCAATGTACCCGACCATATGAAACCAGCTTGCATCAAGGTCTCGCACTGACAATATCACGATTAAGACAAATGACTAGTGCCCAGAAAGTCAACTCACGGGCTGTTTCGTTGTCCTGTAGGGCAATCAATACTGCTCCAAACGCCATCGACAAAATTGGCATGAGGAGAATTCGACCTATCAGGTCAACCAAATTGGCTCCCTGGAGTCTGGTGAAATATGTCGTCGAAGCGTAACCTAATGCGGCCAGGTTCATTGCGTCATCTGTGGAAATCACTCTATTTATGCTGCTGTGTACGACAAATCATATGATTGATCTCAGTAAGTTATGAATTTGGGGTTTCTCAACTCATGTGTTACTTACAAAATAGCAAATGAGGCATTCCGGAATACAGCGTACGCAAGTTTCTCTACATTTCGTCGACCAATTATACCGGCTAAATTTCGGTCCGATTGCGCTTCTAACCATAGTCGAGCAAACACAGCGTCTGACAACAGTAGATGCTTGTTGTCAAACAACTCAAGCGAGCAAGACTGATATCCGGTGATGAACTCGAGTAGGACGGACAAAAGGTCTACGCTAGTGGGGTCCCCCTCGTACATATCCTCCATTTGCCAAGGAGTTGGAGGGAGCCTAAATCGCAGAGTTGCGATTTCTTTCATCTTTGGTAGCTCGGCTATATCTGCTGGGCCAGGGAAAAACCCAGGACTTCCCGCAAGAGGTAGAAGTTTGTATGACATCCATCTTGAGATTGTGTAAACGGTTGTAAGCGTACGGTCCCTGGTTGCTGCAAGGCAATATCGACCAAGAAGATCATTCAGCTGATATAGTCGCTTGAGTGGGCTTCTGTCTCAGTTGTCAGCTTCGACCTCGTACAACAACGATTGGATCCGAATACATACGCTGCCTTCCGATCATTAGAGTCGCATTCAGGAGCAAGTTTCACCCATAATACCAGAAACAGCAATGTCCATCCTTGTGTGTTGGGCATATGGCAAAATAGTACAAAGAGACTCTGTCGTTCGGCAACGAGGAGATTGAGGAGATTGTCCAAATCCGCATTCGTCATACTGCTATTCCAGCCCATAAAAGAGCTCAAAGACATGTTATTAGATTTGCGCCGAATGTTTTCTGGCGGGCACCCGTGCGAGGTGAGACCAAGGAAAAGAGATGATGAAGCAATCCCAGAGAGCTGGTCTATGATATTATCGATGCTTCCTCTGTAATCGATGCGATCGAGTTTTGCCGGACTCGAGTAGTCAATAAATGTGATCAGAAGGCTAAGGACAAGGACTTGAAGGCCTAGGTATCCATATTGGTAACGGAGAAGCTGCCCATACCACCGAAAAAATGTCAGTTGTTTGAATCAAATTTAGTTGACTTAAACACGGAAGCACAGTTTAGACTTACACCGTGGGCGCGCCTTGAATGATCCAGCAACAGTCGGACACACGAGGACGATAAATTGTTCTCCAGCATAATTGTTGACATCTCTTGCGGATACAAAACCACCGCTAGAATATCCTTGAATGTGGCACAAGAAACTGACAAGCTTTGGTTGTAGACTTTTTGTAACGCGGAGATTACTTCGAGGTGGCTAGGGGTTGGCTGGTTGAGTGACGAGCGTTTAAGACTCTCAAGGTATTGATCCAATGGTAACCCCCAGATATTGTCGCCATCCTGTGGCATGGTAATAGGCACTTTTCGTACGGAAATGCACGGCTAAGTAGGCACAAAACTGTGGGACGAGGTCTGTGTCGTGATCCGACGAACTGGACAGCCACATCAATTATTATCGGTCACGTGGTGTAGCAGCATAAAATTTAAATATGCATACTGAAATGAAAAATTATCGGTCACGTGGATTGCTTGGCCACCCCTCGTAAATTTACATGGAGGCTCACCCCTTCAGGCATACTACCTCACGACTCCAGTCTCATTTAACCTTGACTAATTATGTAACAGCTTTGAATTATTCTCTTTCTCTGGTGTGAATAGTGGAACCAGCACTAGACAGCGGCGCATCCGAAAAAGGGACACCAAATCATCGAACATTACATGCGGCATAGTAACCTCGGCTAATAACATTTCCATGCTAGCTTACATCTTTCAGAGAACTCTTCACGGAACAGATGTCGGTGGTCTTGCCCTTGGGTGAGCGAGACCAACTGTTCAACTAGAGGGACAAGGACACGAGGTAAAGCCCTGAGAATAAGATAAGACTCAAGCAACGCATTCATATGACGTAGGCAAATGGGTGACATAAATTCGCCTCCATTAGGGCGGGAGCTATTGAACTCTAAGCTATCGTGCTATTTGCCCCAAAGTGTGACCACCACTTTAGCTCTTGTGCGGACATCTTATCATGTTTATTTCACCCCGAATGTTCAAGTCATACGAAGAGATGCGAAGTATTGGCATAGAATGCAGTCCTTTATAAGACTCTGCGGTCCCTATTTCATGCGAGTCTCTGTGCATTCAAGGCAGTGGGAGTTAGGGTCTCGGATTTCCCAGGCTCTGGTAATGTCATTCATGAGCATTAGCGGGATTAGGCGATCTAGGATCAGTTACGCACCCAATTTGACAGCTGCTACTACAGTAGTAGGTACTCAGGCAGCCACTACAGCATAGTAATGGCGCAGAGTGATATGATACTGGGTTCGTACACCCCGTATATGCGCATCGCCGGCTGTTCTTTGGCAAGAACCCCAGGGCTTTTCCAAACTTCTCCCAAGTCTCCTGACACTGATCGAAAAACCGCTTGCAGTGAGAGGTCGAGCGATCTTGGACCTGTACAAAACGGAGGACCTTGAGCCAGGTAGCATAGTCGTCGTTGAAGCATTCAAACACTCGGTCGTGGTGAATTTTAAGCAGTTCTAGCATAAAATCGCACCCAATTATCTGGCACCAAGCCGGCCCGATGTGTTCCACTGGCAGTACCGTGGATTTAGCTGGATGAGATTTGAGTAGCCAATGTACTCACAGGTCGACTCCTGGTCCTCGATTAAAACCAAATCTTCGTCCATCGCTATCGGAGATATTGGTAGGAGTAGAATACGCCCCACTAGGTCAACGAGATCAGCCTGTTGAAGTATGGTAGCATAGATGGTCGAGAGGCGACGTAATTCAGCCGTAGTCTTCATTTTGCGGTGGATAAGCATTCTCTCTATGTTTCTGTATGACACCAGTTACGCCACCGATTTCAGGGAGGCCAAACTAGTGAATTATTTGACCACTCACGAAATAGTGCCCATCATACATCTAAAAACGACTTCTGTCAATTTATGTACGTTATCTCGCCCTTCTAGACCGTAGAATGGTCGATCAGACTCGATTTCTGCCCACAACCGGGCGAATATAGTCTCCACTAGCGGTATTTGGTCTTCGTCCGAGGCATCCAGTGAGCCCATTTGATAGCCATTGAGATGCCCCAATAACACAGCTAAAATTTCTGCATTCGTGGGGTCCCAGTCAGGCGATTCCACTTCCTGCAACGGGAATTTGAATCGCTGAATCGCAAGGTCTCGCATGAGTGGTATTTCGTCCATGTCGGTAGGAGTAGGGTAGTGCTCTGGACGCATGGTAAACGGTATAAGTATAAAGTACATCCATCGCCAAATAGCGTGGGCGATACAGAGAGTTCGGTCGTGGGTGGCTAAAAGACAATACCGCCCAACAAGGTCGTTGACCTGGTTTAGTTGCTTGAGGGCATCTCTGCCTTGGGTTAGTCATTTCCGTTTAGTTAATGAGAGGCGATAGACTTACAGAGCCTTTGGCCTGGTTAGCTCGCATTCGGGGACCAACGGTATCCACAACACAAGCAGCAATAGCATCCACCCCTGTGTGTGTGGCATCCAGTAAATTATCCTCAAGAACCGGTGCCGATCATTGTAAAGGAGGCTTAGGATATTGTCTCGGTCGTATTTTCTCAAGTTACCCCTCCAGCTCATCATGAAGCCCAGAGAGTCGGTATCAGATTTGTCCTGGGTATTTAGAGGTAGACCGGTGATCACTGTGGTCTCGTAGGAAAGTGAACGGGCGGCATTTATGGTAAGGTAAGAGGTGAGGTCGTCGAGAGTTTCACCCGTGTAGTCAAAGGTAGTCTCCAGCCTCGGACTAGAGTACTTATCAAAGCTAATCAAAAGGCTAAGGACCAGAACTTGGAGCCCAAGATATCCGTACTGATAGTAGAACAGCTGTAAGCAGTGCAAAAAGGAATCAGTAAATCGAGACAACACCTGGTGCGTTTTGGCCTTGACACAGAATTTAGCTTACCCCGTTGCATCGCTGTGCATAATCCTGGAGCAATTGTACGCAAGAGGATGATAACTTGTTTCCTTCCTCTGCGATCTTTGCCACCTCGTCAGGATACGCGGCTACTCCCAGAATATCCTGAAATGTAGAACAAGACACAGACGGACTCCGAGCATAGACTTTTTTCAAGGCAGCCTCTACTTGGGTACGACTAGGAGTGGGTGCATCAGTCTGGTCTTCCGAGTTTGTCGACTGCTTGAGACTTTTGAGGTGGTCTTCCAACGGCAATCCCCAGAGATCGTCACCATCTTGGGACGTAATATCAGACATGTTATCGTGTGAAAGACGTGGTCAGGATACCACTGAATAGGAAAGGGTGCTGTAGAAACGAGTCTGGTCGAGAGGGTTGATCAGCGACAGCCACATCGGCCCTTATCGGACACGTGCCACATCCGCATATAGTCATCCGTAGTCGCTGATAAAGGAGTTTCTCCATCCATCGTTTACCGCACAACAGTGCAACTTGAGACAAAGAAAGGAAAGGTACGGTGTATTTTCCAGTGAAATGTGCAGTAGTGGGACGTAGCCTGCGGAGGAAGTACCGCTGGTACTCGCACTACGGTGGATTAGAGGTTTTCTCTTGCACAGAACGCGGTGAAAGTCGTATTGTAACAAAGGAAATTGGGGCTTTCTACCGCATTTTGTCCAAGAGAAAACTCGGAATTCCCCGTAGTGTCGATCGACAGGGAGGCCAAGGCCCCCACGTGACTCATAGGTCTCTCCGAGACCACCACGCGGTTTACACGACGCAACGCGCCCACCGCGTGTTTTTCTTTGCCCACCTCCCGCCCTCTTTCGCGCGCGCTGCGATTCCTTAGATCCGTCGGACCTCCCTCTCATACGTCCCCCAGCGCGCCAATGCTCACGCTCTCGTCCAGTGCCACGCCCAGCCATTGCGATCCCTATCGGTCGCAGCCTGGGCGGGCCCGGCCCATCACCTTGCTCACCCCAACCCCCGCGAAAGCTGTTGCGAGAGCGTGTATATACCATCCATTACATACATATACTTACGTACACATTCAACCTCCACGTGCACGCCAAGCTGGACATAGATCGAGTCTGGGATTTAAATACGCGCATCCTGAACTTGCGTAACCTTCAAGCCAAATTGTCAACTCAAGTTCCCTCCCCCAGTTAACGCTGAAGTTCACACAAAACCTTGAACCCTTCACAGAGTGGAACAAATCGTCATAATCAACATCATTAACATCACAAAAAATCAAAAGAAAGGGTACATAAAAAAGTACAACAACCCCGCCTACTGCTCATCCTTGAACCCCTCCCGACCCGTCGCACCAATCGTATTAAGCGCATCCTCCTCAGCATCCAAATGCCTAAACACAACCCAGAACGCACACCCAGCTACGAAACTCGTAATCCCCACACCAGCATACATCCACATCAAATACGGATCAGTGCTAACCCCGACCAAACCAAACTCGATCGCAGACGCGATGGCAGTCATGAACAAAAAGATGCTCATGATGACCGACTTCATGCGTTCGGGCGCTTTGGTGAATGCGTATTCGAGTCCGGTGATGGATGCGAAGATTTCGGAGAGGCCGATGATGATGTATGAGGGGGCTTGGAGCCAGACGTTGAGTGGAGCGGGTTGGTCGCATTTGGATGCGTCTGTGCCGCAGGGGCCTTTTTTGTAGATGTAGTATTGAATGACGGTGGTGTAGACCATGGCGAGAGCACCGAGCCAGAATCCGAGCGTGATGCGCTTGATAGGGGTAAAGTTGATCTTCATCTTGCGCAGTGCGGGGTAGACAAAACGTTCCATGATCGGGATCATAATCACGAGCGAGAGCGGGTTCAGGTTGTTGACGATCTCGTTCGGGACACCGTGCAGCTCCATCGTCGCGGCCTGGGACGTCAAGTTGGACGTCATTTGGTCGTACGAGATCCAGTAGAGCGGGAAGAACAGGCTATAAATAGTGATCAGCACGTGTTCGGTTGCTCGATTTGGGGAAGGGACTTACAAAACCTTGCAAGCCTTGACAGCGCGCATGACCTCATCGACAAACTGGTCGTCCCAGGTGATGGCAGCCGGGACGCCGCCTGCACCGTTGGCGCGCTCGCCGCCCTCTTTGCCGCGGTAATAGCTCGGCTTGGCCTGCTCCCAAAACTCGGGGTTCACAAAGTTCTTCCAGGTGCGAACTGGGTTGATGGACCACCGCCCGCGAGACGCGAGCCTAAACACGCGCCAGGACTCGAGGAGGACAGAGCCGCGAGGGGGAGTCTTGTAGTAGCGCTTGTTGCCCCAGATGAGGATGGGCGGGATGAGGCAAAAGACGAATGTCGGGAGCGCGTAGGCGAGCCAGAACCCGACGTGCTTCTCGGCAAAGGTGGTGGTGAGCGAGAGAAGAGAACCGCAGTTGATCATCATGTAAAAGTAGAGGAACGTCTTTTGCACGGTGAGTGTTGGGTCGACGATGACGGTCTCGCCAGTCGGGAGGGTGCGCTTGTGCAGTTTGCCGCGGTACTGTTCGGCTACGAGCGGGGAGATGTTCGACTTGAATCCACCAGTGCCGAGACCCATGATGATGAGCGAGATGATGAAACCCGCGAGAGCGCCATTGGGGTGCGCGATGGCCGAGGGGATGGAGACGAAGATGAGGACGATGTGGCCGACGAGACAGATGATGAAGAACAGGACGATGGCTCCAAAGCGACCAGTGTAGGTGTCTGCGACGATGGCACCAATGATGGGGGTAAAGTAGGTCCAGAACTGGCGGAAGTTGGCGAGGGCAGTCGAGGTACGCTGGCCTCTGAAATGAAATTGCTAGGCAAGTTTGGGTTGTAGTGAATTGAGACTAACCGGCCGAGAGCACCAGCTACGCCGTTGGGGCGCGGGTTGGCGCCTGCCTTGGAACCAGCGGGGAGGGGCTGCTGGATGTAGTTGGTCATCGGGCCAGTGGTACCATACCAGGAGAAGCGCTCGGCAAACTCGACAAAGACAATGGTCCAGGCAATCATGGGGATGCTGTCGGCGACGCGACGCAAAGTGTGAGTCTCTTCCTCGGTAGGAAGGAGACTGGCGTCCACGACTTCACCGCTGCGGGGACATCAGTGGGTGTACGAACGCGACAAACGACTACTCACGTCGAATCCGAGTCGAACGGACGCTTCTCGTCGAAGGTCTGCACCTTGGAGAGCGCAACGGCCTCGTCGACGTCGACATGGGGTTCAGAAGCCATTGTGATGTCAGTCGTAGCACGGGGGAGCTCGTCACGCGCAGAAACGCAGCGTCAACGTCCGTGGGCAGGGGGACTGGAGAGAACGCAGCGGGTCGGGTGAATCTTATAGGGCGTCGAACCTTGTGGAACGGATGAATTGATAGAACCCAAAGATCTCATCGAATGGTTCGTGTGCCTTTGGGGACGATAGTTGCCGCGCGATATGCTAACCGAAGACCGTGATTGGGCGTTGGAGTGCGTCCATGTGCTCGCCTGCTGACACGACGAGAAGCGAGCAGAAGGCATCGGGTTCGTCCCAGGCCAGTATCACCGGGTGTCACTCGCCACAGCCCAGACAGCTCCCGCACGGCCAGAGAAAAAGAGTTGACCAGGCGTGGCGGGTTGAGCTAGTGGAAATGCGTCGCTTGGGGTGCGAAAGTTGGAAATGCGGGGTGGAGGGTGTCTGCAAACGCCGCGAGGAAGCGTGGGTCGCATGTGGTCGCATCACTTCTCTGCGACGCATGCTGGGGCTTGGCTCTGGAGCACACGGCAGCATCTGTGGGCTATCCATAGCGAGAGGTCCTGCTGGCTGCCGGCCGGATCCACTTGGGGAAGGAGTCGACCTGGAGTACGAAGCACCCGCTAGGATTTAGGCAGCCTATTATCGTTGCAGGCACCGAGCGTCTTCCCGAGGCCCAGAAGACGAGCGTAGCAAAGCCCCACAGCCAGCGAGCACGGTTGTTCGACAACGCGGACATCGGCTAGGATTTTTTCGAGTGCCGGGATGACCACAACCCTGCGATAAGCACGCGATACATTAGCCGAGCAATTAATATAATAGTCGTGATCGGTTCGTTCTAAATTTATCTGAATACTTCTTGGTGCACAAGTTGGTTGTCGCCTAACGAAAAAGACATCACGCGATCTTATCGTTCAAATGAAAAAAAATGGCTTATCTTATCAGCCTTCACCCTCGGCGACAAATATAGTTACCACCAGCACACGGTCGCTCCTTGGCATCGCAGCTTGATCGGTCGTCCACATGTCTCTGCGGGGCAGGCAGACCTCCGGCATTTGAAGTAGCCTGTGCCGGGTGGCGCACCGCTTGAACTCCGCCCGGCTCGTGCGTTCGTAGGTCCAACAGTGTCACATCCCCCCGCGTTCTTCCTCGTCAAGTGAGTGCAATGGAAGTGCTGGCTCGCCATCTGACGCGAACGCCACCACGGTTGACACCACTTCTTCCCCGAGTACTCGGGTCCGCGTGTTTGCCGTCCAGATATAATTTTGCTCTTTGGTATTTGGTATTTTGTCTTTATGAACTTTGGCCCCGTCGTTCCTCCGGGATTCAGATGACTTAAAAAATATATAGCAAGTATAACATCTTATGGGATTTGGATGACTTAAAAAAAATAGCAAGTATAACATCTTATGGGATTCAGATGACTTAAAAAAATAGCAAGTACAACATCTTATGGGATTCAGATGACTTGAAAAAATAGCAAGTATAAGATCTTAAAATTCAAATACCAAAAAGAAATAGCAAATATCACATCTTAAAATTCAAATACTCAGAGTAAAAGTAAAACAAAAAAAGTAAAACAAAATCTAATTCCTCAACACAGATTTAAAAACTACATTGGTTACCACTGGTTCTGGAGAGTTATTGAAAATGTGAATCCGAGAAGCAGAAGTACAACGTGAAAGTGCAACATACAACTGTCCATGAGAAAATACAGCATGTTCAAGGTCCAACCTGACATGTTTCACTGACTGCCCTTGTGACTTGTTGATAGTCATAGCAAGAGCTAGTTGTACTGGGAATTGCCTGCGATTCAGCACAAAGCCAAAATCTGACTCGGCAGATGACAGAGTGATCCGTGGGATAAATACAGTTCTTCCTGCAGTAGGTACCTATGGGTAAGTAGAGATACAGGCTATAATGATTCTCAACATACCGGCCTCAGTTCCTGTCAAAAGTCTAACCTCCAATACCCTCTCTCCCATATTCACAACCACAGCCCTTGTTCCATTGCAGACACCTTGAGATGGTGATAGGTTCCACAGAATCATGATTGGGCAACCTCTCTTGAGCTCCAGTTTGGATACAGGTATGCTTGCACAGTTCAGTGAGTTAAGAAACTCTACTGACATGTTGGCTGTCTCTGCATTATCTACTCCTTGCTTGACTTGTACCTTGTCAGCACTGTGGTATATTTTTGAACCGCCTGGGAACTTCTCCAAGATCTGTTTGTTGAGAGTGAGAACATCATCATTACGTCCAGCCAGGATGGTGCGGTCTTGGAGATATTCATCAGTTGCTTGGCCTGGGACTGATAGATTTGGGTAAACTGAATTGATGAGGTTCGCCCGTGATGTAACCCGCATACGTCCATCGAAAGGAACCGGTCCTGAATGGCCTTCTTGAATTGTGGCCCCCTCTCCAACCTGTAAAAGAAACCTTGCAAACTCTGCAGCCTCTGGGTCGCCTTGTAGACGCATATTCTCTGTAAGCCGTAGCTGCCGCATCTGTGGCCAGAGCTGTGAACGTTTCAAGCAGGCAGCAATGATGTCTTCTGGCTCGCCATGAGGGACAACAGGGAGTATCTGCCGGAAGTCTCCCCCAAATACAACAGTTATTCCCCCAAATAATTCGCCAGGCTTTGAACGAAGGTCCTGGCAAGTACGATTGAATGCCTCTGCACAATGCTTGTCTTGCATTGGCACCTCGTCCCATATAATGAGTTTAGTTCTTTTGATGAGTGCTGCAAGATCTGAGTTTTTGCCAATAGAGCAAGTGCTGGTTTCATGAATGTCAATTGGAATCTTGAATCTGGAGTGTGAAGTGCGTCCGCCTGGAAGAAGTAGAGCAGCTATGCCAGAGGATGCAACACAGATCACAAAGTGGCCTTCTGAGCGAAGCTTGTAACAGAGAGCCTTGTAGAGGAAGGTCTTGCCAGTGCCAGCAGGTCCGTCAAGAAAGAAGGTATGACCCAGGGATTCAATGACAGAGCGATGGATTTGGTTGAATGCATCTTGTTGCTGAGGGTTGAGCTGAGCCTCGAACTTGATAGCTGCACCTGGTGGCTGGTTGTCTCAGAGATGATACTGCTCCAAGATAAGCTGGTTTGGCTCTTGGTATTGAGCCCAGTTGTGCACACAGGTGTCAAGTTGAACACGCTCCATCGTAAACCCAGCCTCTTCAACCAACTGCTGAATGAGATAGAGACCATAGTCATAGACCTGTGCTTCAGTGATTTCATGCAAGTCCCATTCTTGTTGTCGTTGCTGCAACCTGTGTTCCAAGTCATCACAGAGATGGTGTCGATAGTCAAGCCAGAGCTTCTTTGGGTCACTTGGGGAGCAGAATGAGAGAATAACAACAAAAAGCTTCCGAAGTTGGAAGCCAGTCTGCATGGTGGACGCTTCGGTGAGACATGCAGCCCATTCCCCATCGTCCTCTGTTAAGCCTCGAGCAATACAGCATGCCTGGTCAGTTTCATACAGCCATCCTTGGTAGGTTCGGAGATCCTC
>WSTK01000062.1:0-101401 GCA_019616945.1 Ceratobasidium sp. 414
TGCACTCAGCAGCCCTGCCAGGTGTGTCCACAGCCAGCCAAACTTTGATGGAAGCCGATGTGAACCCTGGGACTAACCCATTGGGGTGCTTGATTGATTGCACAGAGCTGCGCAATTTTTGCAAAACTCCGCGGAGTGAGGTTTGTGCAGCATGCCACACTGTGCAAACCATTCTCATTATTACAAATACTAGGTAACTCCGCGGGATTACATTCTGCGCACCGATCCTCATCGGCTCTGTGTAACCCATGGGTCCGCGCAGAGAGCAGATGGGCATCGATTACATGTCCACCATCCCGCGGGATGAGCATCGGCCCTGTGTAACCCGCGCTGCTGAGACAGGTGAGCCGAACACCCTTCGTCGCCAGACTGAGGGCAAGGGCGTGGGTCAGGAGTTGGAAGGGGCGTGACGGGTTGTTCAGGAAGAGGCCAGAGAAGGGCATTCCCGAAGTGGACATGGTGGGGGCAGGGCGTACGATGAGCCGGACAGGAGCACCGGCGGATCTCGGAGGGGCAACACCTAGGCCCTTGGGCTTGGGTTGCGTGGTCTGGGCAGGTTTGGGACCCTTGGGTCCGGGGGCCGTGGGCCCGGGGTTGGCGGGTTTAGGGCTCAGGGGGGTGGCCGGGGCCTCCGTTGCCACGCTGGCATACGTGCGGGGCGGGGGCGGGTCGATGGCCATGGGTACGTCAACGGGGTCCGTCGAAACAGACTTGTGGTCGACAACAGGTAGTTTGGCGGCAGGGCACGTAGCTGGGCAGGGAAGGGCAAAGTCGGGAATGAATGGGCCATCAGCGACGAGGGTGTCGATGAGGTTAATGTAGTCCAGGAGGTAGTTGCGAACTTCGTCGCACGCGTCAAAGAAGAGTTCGGGGTCGCGGAACAGGGGGAGGGTAGGGCCAGGCGAAACCGTAGAGCCCAGGAGGGGGTTCAGAGCAGCAACAAATTGTGTACCGAAGCCAAATAGCCACTTTTTGGCCTCTTGGGCCCCCGTGAGGGGAGTGTCGGGAGCACTAACAGCCGGCGGTGGTGGGGCAGGCGCAGGCGCATCCGAGGGTCGTTTCTTCGCTGGGGAATCTGCAGGAGACGTCGCGGGACGTTTGCGAGACGGTGGCATGGTGGTCGTCGTCGTCACGTGACCGGCACGTGACCTAGGACCAAGCGTTTCGCCTCCTCCCACAACGTACAACGCCACCTACGCTCGAGCGGCCTGGAGGCAAGGCATGGCCAAGCCATACTAAGACTCAGAGCGCGAAGCCATACATTCGAACCTGCTCTACAAGTTTTGCCGGCAAACCGAGTCGCAAAACGCAAGTCCCGCCCCACGGTGGCCCCCACAAGACACCCCAGATGGCATAGGAAAAGTGTTCCGAAGACTCAACAACGTGCCAAACAGATGACTCATCGCCTGAGAGCTTGGACCCAGGCAAGTCTGCGGGTCATTCTGCGACCCCTCACCTTGCAACCACCGCTCGTGTTGTTGTGGCCGCAACCAACGACCCCAACTATCTTCCCGATATTCGCGTCAGCATGTCCGGCTATACTATCCCTGCCGCAGTTCCGACTGCTCCGTACCCTCCTTCGCCTGTCGAGTCCAAGTACTTCTACTATGGCATACCCTCTCAGCCCTCTTTGGTCGCCCGCTCTAGCACCAATGCCTGGGTCGAGCCGACGGGCCCCGAAGCACGCCTTCGTCCCAAGCAGTCTAATCCTGTCGGCTCGCACCCTCTCCAAGAGATCTGGGGGGCCACGGTCGGTCCTGCCATGGTTGACTATTTAGACTCCAAGGGGGTGAAGTGGACGAGTCTGGACCCAGTTCGCGTAGGGTATGCTGGCGAGGCTTCCCCTCCCGTTATCGTATGGGTGGGAGTTGTCTCTGGCTCCCTCTCTGCCGAGGATGGCGTCGAGGTCGCGACTCGCTGCAAGAGTATCCTTTCCGCTCATCATATCGACGACGTCCACGTCGAAATTCGCCAGTCGGAGGTTACCCGCTCCGCCGGTCCCAATATGTACTAGCCCGCCCTCACCACCAAGGCCACAACCCGGTCCCCCTCCTGATGTTATTGAAAATTCTGTTTGCTCATGGTCGTTAGCCAAGATCTCATTGTGACTTATCAAATACTTCTATGGATTGTGCAATGTTTATGGCAAGTTCAGCCACGAGTCCTCGACAATCAGTATCGCCGCCTTCTCTCCAACGAGCAGTGCCGTCGAGTTCGTATTTGCGCCAACATTACTTGGTAGGATTGAAAGGTCTGCCAGGCATTGGTGTTAGTATATTTGTCTTCAAATGTCAGGGAGCCCACAAACCAGCGACTTTTAAGCTCGTGGTGCCGTATACGTTCAGGCGAGCGTCAACACACCCACCTTGTTCCTTTGGCCTCATAGGAACGGTCCCGGTCTGCCAATATATATATCTGAGGACTGTGAGGAAGTGACGCATATAACCAGCTATAAACTTACCGAGCTTTATGCACCAATTCGGATTCCGATGTGGCACGACAATGTTCGGGTATTCAACGTCTGCATATAAAATTTGGCATTTACTCGGGCATGACTTGCACGAGATGGAAGCTCTTCCACATAGGTTCCATCTCCGCCAAGCCCAGCATCAATCGAAGCGTCGACGCGCGCCGCTAGCGTCACCGCTACAGGAAATACACGCTTTTTGACATATAGCGGAAAGGTATGTGTCTTGCAGCAAATCAAGTCGTAGGGATCATAACAAGAAGTTCCAATTATCTCCGCGTGTTACTTGTCGTTGGGTGGAGAGCAGTCGTGTGTCACATGATCGTGCCGCCCCTCCATGATCGAACACTCTTATTCCACACCTAGCCACTCCCGCTATAGTGCACTGCCCATATTTCACCCGAGCCATACCCGGTTGGCTGATTGTGGCGGTTCGACCCAGTGTCCACGTAACCTCGACAATAACGTGTTGAAAAAAACGAGCCGTACAGCCCGGCAAATGTGTATGCGGGCAATTTTGCACACAATGAATACATTTTTTGGCCTTTGCTGCTCAAGTCTGAGTCGCTCGGCAAGCTGAGGGTTCAGAGGAATCGCCAGCCTACTTGAGATGTGAGACCAACTCGATCCACTCAAACCGCAGTCGCCCCTCCAAGAGTATTATCGCTCCAATCAACTTGCTTCATATTTCAACGTTTTATCTTAACATGCCCGGGAACACTCCTTTCCCCCCTGACTTAAGTGTGTCGCTGAAACTCACGCTATAAAGATCATATATACATATATAGAAATGTTCGCCTCAGCGAGGTTAATTCAGTCATGTATTTACATTTTTATAAGCGCCCTCGTTCTTGAGCTCTCGTCGAAATACTGTTTTTGGAGTTCCGGCGCTTTTTTTTTCGATTGGCGTTTGTGGAAACCGCTATAAGATCTGAAGGTATAGAATTCTATCATTGGGAAATGTAATACAGCTATTTATTGTTGTCAAACGTATGTACGTGTGGGAGAACAGCAGAAAGAATGAAAGTTGTAAATCAGGGGCTAGTGATACCTTGCGGGCGACAGAGTGAGAGTAGATTGATTGTCCTTTGCAAAAGCGCTTGGAACCTCGGGGGGGAAAACCGTTTGATGCACATGGATAGACACCTTGGGGGTGCGTTTCGAACCCCCGGGAATATGATAGATGGGCGAGCCTTGAGACTGTCTAAATGGTATTTCGACCTGACTAACAGTAGGCTGAGGCGGACGAGGTCGACTTTGTATTGAATGCTGGTCGCTCATTCCCGACTCGGAATCAGTAAAACCAGGTCGTGGTCGGTAAATCCTCCATGCGGCGAGAACGTCTCCCTGGCTAGAGAATATAATAAACATGATCACCCCGATTGAGGATACGACGATGTCTGGGACGACCAAGGAAAACACCACAGTCGCAACAAGGCAGAGTATTAAAGCAACCTGGTAGGTTTATTAGTCAACCCATACAATCAAACCCTCGAAGCTGAATACGTACGAAAACGACCACCGCAAAGGACATAATTCGAGTGAAAAGTGGAACGGAGACATCTCCTACTTCTGCACGCCCAAGACGATGCGACCTACGGTACCGCCTATATGCGATGATCATCGTCCATACTGCAAACGCCTAGATGAGCGTCTGAAACGTCCATGTACGTGAAGTTCTTACTTTGAAAGAAGAGACACAAAATCAGAAGCACAGCGGCTGATACACCAGATATAATCCCTACGTGAATCCAATTAGTGCTCTTGACTTCATGAAGTACGGCAAGAGACCTACCGAGATTGGCATCATCAGAGGTGCAATAGAATGTGACCTGGTGCACTCGCGTTTTTGCCTGTAAAACTGCAAAAACACCGGCTTCGACCCCCCAGACGACATATGGGAACCCCAGTAACTACCAACAGAGTGTGAATGTTCGCTCTTTCGCCAACGTCGAGTTAGCTTACAATGGCCGTAAGCCACCAAGGCTCTTTCGAAACCCCGGCATTCGTCCGGACGCTCCAAGCCAAGCTCCACAACTATTCCGGGGGTTAGAGAGTACGAGAAAAAGAGAAGATTCGACGAACTTTCCAAACCAGTGCCAACGAGGCGGCCGACATCCCCGCCGGTTGTGCTTTAACCCAAGATGGTTCAGCCCGGTCACAAGAGTATACAGTATTATTACTCACCGAGCATCAGCGCACTTTGCGCCAAGCAGAGTGTTCTTGACGGTTCCGGGCGATCCAACTGGCCAGCAAAGAGTCTGCGGAGGGTCCAAGTCTTTAATTCAACCCGCGAGTGAATGTTAGACGAGTAGACTCACAATATACAGCTAACAGCGGACGAAAACGCTGTGAACCGGATGTGTAATAAATATCCGGCGCGGATTGTACAAGTCGGAGCTAAATCACCTACCCCAAAGGAACGTGTAATTTGGTACTGTCCGATGCCTCTTGACCGACGGGCAGAACAAAAACGTATATGTCAAGACAGGCAGAGTCACCAGCCCAACCACCTGCAACGCCGTCAGCCAGAAATAGTCTAATACGACGCCACTGGACTTGCCTGAAAGGTGAAATATACTATTCGAGTTGCATTGGAAGGCATGGTGGAAGCCGCTATCCAGGATAGGCCGAGAACAGGAGTGGTGCTTGTCCAGGCCCCAATGAACAGCGAGCGGGGGCATAAAACGGCGTGGTCGAGGGACAACGAGGGGGCAGAGCATTATCACTTGGCGACACAAACACACGGCCTCCGCGTCATCACGCCCAAAGGGTAAAGGAAACGCCCACAAGTCCAGAGCCTTCGTGCGGATGGTGCAGCGATTGGTCTGATCGGAAAGCTTCCGCAGTCTAGTGTATGGTCGGGTGCCGGCAAAGACGTTAGCGGGGACGGTGGGGCCTTGGCAGGAAATCAGCTGTCGGTCGTTCTGGAGGTGGCTAGTCCCAAACTAGTACCACATGTTCCTATATCAAGTATTTACCGTGGAAATTGTATTGCGGATTTCGATCTGGTCATATAAAATCACGTGTTAACTCGTAACTATTGATAATCACATTGGTCTAACCTAACAACGATAGGCCAGAATTATACTACACACGATATTCAAATACAGCTTATTTTACTCCAACTGCAACCCCAGATCCTCCGCGATCAACACTGCAGCCTTCTCTCCTACCAGCATCGCGGTTGAATTGGTGTTTGCCCCGACATTGCCCGGAATAATAGACAAATCTAGAGCGCGTTATTAGCGACTTGCCCCCCCCCCCAGCATAGTTGTGGCGGATGCGTACCGGCAACCTTCAAATTCTGAGTGCCATACACGTTCAACCGTGCATCAACACATCCGTTCTCCTCCTGCGGCTTCATGAGGACAGTTCCGCACTGAGAATCAACATCAGCAAACGCGAGCACTCAATCGTTGAGGAATCCTCACGGAATGCCAAGTCGTTTCAACCATCTGGCGAGCAAATGCCTCGATAGCGAGGTCGTCCTCAGCGGTATACACCAAATCCTTTATGTTTTTGGCGTCGAGCTGTTTGTCGAGCTTGACGGTAGTTGCCGCGCTCCCCTCGGGGAACTTGGGGTGCAGAAGCGCGAACTCTCCGCGGTAGCACGGCATGCGGCGTGCAATCTCTCTATCTTTCACGTGAGAGCCAATCCTGATCACAAATGTATACGGCTTACCGAGCTTTCTTGTAGGCCCACACATGAATATCAACATCAGCCTTCTTCTCAAAGAATCCGGTCTCGAAATCCAGGCCGCCGTAGGGGTCAGCCGAAGTGATGTACACATGGCCGCGAGAGATAGGCTAAAGGGTCGTGAGTTGGTTGTCCGGATCGATTGGCAGTTTTGGCACTTACGTAGCCAGAATAATTGCCGAACATCATTGTGCGTTCGCCTTTTGGGATCAGGTCTCGTGGGCTGCGGAGTCACGTAAGCAACTTAATCTGGGACGTTGGTTCTACGACTCACCCAAGGAAACCGCTTATAAGAGCTTGGAGCATGACAGGCTACATAGTATGTTAGACCCGGTAGTTGCGAGTTGGACACTGATAGTACCTTGTCGGGGTTGGGCTCGAAATAGTCCTTCCACACTTGGTTGAACTCGGGTCCCATCCCCTTCAGCTCCTCCGGTGTCGGACGAATCTTGCTCCCACTATCGATAACATTCGAGGAAAGCATGCCCTTTCCTTGCGAGAACAGTGCCAAAAGTTTCTCCATTGTAGCGGGATCTTGGTCCAGGATTGGGTCGATGGTTTCCATGTCGCCCGGGATGTAGAAGGTATACATGATGAGGTTATGGTCTTCGTAAGTAGCACCTACGCCGGGAAGGTCAACTACGGTAGGAACGCCTGCTTTCGTCAATCGGTCCGCAGCGCCGATTCCACTGCGCTGAAGCACAACGGGGGTACCTATCGCTCCAGACGAAACCACGACCAGCTTGCGAGCCTTGATTACACGAGGCGTCTGGTCCGCATCTGCGTCTTGATCCTTGTTGGCGACGACCTCGACACCTGTTGCCTTGATCCCATCGAATAGAACACGGACGACCTTGGTCTTTGCAAGGATGTGGAGGGACTTGTTATCGGCGAGAGGGTGGACAAAGCGGTGAGCCGAATCTTGGCGGTGGCCAGTCTGCCGGTATACAATAAGTCTGGATCGCGAAGCATTAGGTAAAGAGACCTACCACTGGGTCAACCCATTTTGCCCAACGCTAAAGAATGACAAGTCAATGATTGCGCGAAGGTCGCAGTTAAACCGATATACTTGGCATGCATGTCCCGTCTTGAGGTCCATCTTGTCCTCGACGAAGGGTATTCCTCGCTGCACGGCGACATCGAGGTATTGCTTTGCGGGTTCCAAGAAGGTATCCGCGTAGGAAACCTGAAAAGCAAGTTGTTCAGTGCATCCTTATTGCCGCATAAATTAGCGTAGTGAGCATACATTCAACGGGCCGCTGTATCCGTGCGTCTCCCTCCCGGGGGCAAGATGGTACGTTTCCATCTATAAGATACAGTCAGCTGCTGTGAGCCGACACGGCATCAACCGGACTCGCCTTGCGGAGCAGAGGCAACAAATCCGTGGAACTCCAGCCTGGGGTTTTCCAATCATCAAAATCGCTAGATGTCTCGCTCGTCAAATCGGGTGTCAGAGAATGAACGGAATTTCACACGTACGATGCAGAGGCGCGTGTGTACCTGACGGACAAATGAGTATGACCCAAAGATGGATGATTCGCGGAGCTCACATTAGGAAGTTTATGCTTCGAGGTTATAGCGCGTCAGTAGTGTGATTCGATCGGCCGTCGCAACTTACCTGGAGCCTCCGCCAAGGACTTGAGCTAGACAAGGAGGGTTATTGACTATTTTACAAACCAGGAACTGTACGCTTACCACTCGGAACGATTGGGCTACGCCCGTTGAGGGCGCTTGACTTGTTTGCCTGCCAAAATTTCCTAAACACCGAGTTCAGTCGGGCAAGGCGTAAAAGTAGTACTCGACGAAAACTCACGCCGTCTTGCTTGTCGGTGCCAGATGGCTCATATAGAACGCGGGCGTGACAACAGTCGGATCCCCGAGGTTGTTGGGGCCATGCTCGACCAAAAGAATCTCGAGACCTGGGTTTGCCTTTGCCAGCCGACCTGCGGCGACACAAGCTACAGAACAACGTCAATGCGCGTCCAATTACTGGATCTACGCGAACGCACCAGCCGTTCCTCCTACATATAAGATCAGTAACCTACGCCCAAGACCATTTTCATGTGATCTTACCTCCAACAAAGATGATATCGACTTCCTTGGGGTGTTCAACCATGCTGCGCGAGTTGATAGACAAAAGTTTGGGACAACGACGAAGAAATAATCAATGCAAAGAGCTCCGCTGGGGGTGGTGGTGCATCCAGTGCCCTCGATCTCGGGCTTTTATACGAGAACCTGCTGGGTGGCCAGCTATGCACACGTGAGTACCGGTAACCGCAAAGGTCGAAGCTGAAAAGGAAGGACCCACCCCATCGCGTCCATGCAGAGATATCTGCCCGGATTTGGTGGTAGAAGGTGCTCTAGCCGCGGCAACCTGAGTGGGCAGACAGGGGCGCAGGGATCACCAAACAAGCGAAGTCACGGGGAGGGACGATTTCAAACGACGCTGCAACGTTTTTCAAACTCGACTGACGGTTGCCCTTCCGAAGCCAGTTGCCGACGCTAAGATATCTCGACCTTCGAAAACCGGTCTTGAGCCCTTGAAGCATTCCTCTCTTTGGGCGCATCTAGCTCTGAGCGTTGCCTGCGACGGGAACATCGATCACAACCATCGGAGTCTATTCGACGAAAACCTGGAGTCGACCAATGGCATTGTGACAATCTTATCAACGTCTTGGGTGCTACTGCGCACATTCTTTCGTTTGTGGCCTCCGAGATCACCCATGCGCAACGAATGTGTTTCCAACACGCAAAGCCTAAAAGTGTTGACATGCAGGGACGGTTGAGGCTTCGAGCTAAGGTACGCTTCAAACTTGATCTACCCCTTGCGTCATATGCCGCCCGGGTGTGTCTGAGGTACAGGTTACAAGAAGAGTCATATTTGTACAGGCTTACAACAAACCGTTGTGATACAAAAGGGTGGGTGCAGTCGGGAGTATGACATTACGGATGGGTTGGTTAAGCGTCCATGTTAAAGGTGAGCGAATAAGGGTGATGCGGCAGAACGAACAAGATAGCTTCGAAAAAAGAGTGGCGGTGGTCGAAATAAAAGAATGCGTTGCCCTTCAGGCATGCGAGTCCATCGTCGAAGCACGACGCTAGAAAACAAAAAGAAAACAAAAAAGCGGAAACCTTTGGCCGATACTTGGATACAGTTGAGTCGTTCAAACAAAGTCTGAGCCCTCGAATACTCAATCAGACTCGTGAGGCAGAGCTTTCAGGTTGGGCTGTGCGAAAGATGCCACCAACACTACGGGAGCTCTTGACACCGCCGCGTCCACTCTGAGTGTTGCCTCCCCAGACGCGCTCTAGGAACCCGTTGGCACGTATCGACAACGCTGGCCAAGAAGTCGTAGAATTCAGGCGGTTCTCTTGCGGAACGTCGGGGTTCAGGGGCACATTCTCGCGCCTCGACCAAGTCCCACTCTGCGCAGTGTACCGAGGCGGTGGAACGTAGACGGACCTCGAGCTTTGGGGTGGCTGTCGCTGGCTAGAAGACAAATAGCCGTACACCGCATATCTAGAACCAGAGGTTAATCAGTTACAATCGAATCTTGCTCGCCCACGAGGACACACCGCGCAGTCGCTCCCGACATGAGCCCAGCCTCTTCGCCATCTTCCTCGCTGGATAGTTCGTCGCCCGAGTGCATCAATGCCCCCGCCTCCTGGCTATACGCCGGAGGTCGAGGCCCGCTAAAAGAGCTTCTCGATCCGCTGGGAGGTGGTGATGGCGGAGCATCGCCCGCCACCGCTGAGCGGGAGTAAGACGAATGAAGGTGAGCTGGCCCCGATGATATTTCGATGCGCGCGGGGCGGCTCGCACGACGGTTCGAAGGAATATCTAATTGAGGGCCCGTCTGGGGCTTAGATGCCTCCTCGTACGGAGGGGTAGGTGGATAAGGGACATGAGCCACGGGCGTCTTGAAAAACATCGAAAAGGTGCCTGCGGATTTCTAAGAATAACTTCAACGTCTCGTGTTTTGTACTCACGGATACACTCTTCCTCAGTAAATCGAAGGTCCCAATTGAGAAGGCACTGTCGTGACATAAGTTACTGACTGAAACGACTCCAAAGTCAACTCACCAATAGTTGTTGCTCCATCAGGTTCACCTCCTCGCAGTGGAAAAGCGACGAAGTGTACGCAGCCCAATGCTTGTTCTTCGGCGAGGAATCGTTAAGATACTTGGCTGCGCAGATGATAGTCGCCAGAAGAACTCGATGACGGGTATCGGGCATGCCTGTACAATGCCAATAAGTAACACGAACGCACTGGCAAGGAACCATAATTACGAGTCTTGGACGACGCGTCGCGGGACACTGGAGGAATTCGTGGCTGGATCCTGTCGAGATAGATCATGGTACAAAGCAGAGTCGGCACTTGAATCCTGGAAAAGCCAACGAGATCGTCCAAAAACTTCTCCAACGTCGGCAAGCGAGGAGAATCAGTATCTGCAAGACAAAATTTTAAGAAATCGAAAGAAGATACGGGTGCAAGACGTACCGCCCCTATCGAGGTCAAAGTTGGGCTTGGTTGGCGTCACCGGTGGACTCGGGAGTGCGCTGTGCGCCGGCAGGAGCTTCTGGAGCGGGCGAAAGACATCGCACTCGAGGTCAACGACCGCACGCGTCCTGGAGATGATGCACTCCTTCATCTGCTCGGTGACTTGCTGGTGCATCAGCCATACCAGCTCGGGATGGTGCTGAGAGACCGGGAGAAGCGACCCATGGTGGATGCGAGTTGGCTGATAGACACTGGGTGCGGGCATGACGGCTGTTCTTGGGTGCTACGCGTCGCGTAAGCTACGAGTACAAGGCGTTGGACGACGCAAGCAAACGACTCACTGTCTTTGAGAGTGTGGGATGTTTGAAACGAAGGGCAAGAATCGGCGGAGGATGGAGAGGGATGGGGGGAAGCGGAAAGAGGGAATGAAAGAAACAAAGAGGACAAGGGGTTCTTATACACGCCTGGCGCCAGCTCTAGGGGTTACCCCTAAACCTGCCGAGATAACCCACTCGGGAAATGCCCCTATCTTTCAGGCCCCTGAGAACTAACGATCGGTTTGTAAGCTATACGATTGCAACATATTTTTTGAAGAATAGGTGCAAGAAAACCTATTGCGTAGATAATACAGATACGTGTGGGCCTCGTGCATGGGCTACTGCCTGCTATTGCGCGCATATATGCGTGTTCATTAGCATCCCGCCGGCCAAATGTCCCGCAGATTCCGCACGTTGTCTCTCCTTGTCCATGTACTGCCCGTTCCTACTTTCACCCACTCGCTCGTTACCACATCCTCCAGCAACTGCCGAGACCAAGTTGAAGGCAAAAAAGCCGAGTTGAGTCGATAGTCGCACTTGTTGTCGGGCTCGGATAAACACCCAGACCACCTAGGAAGCCCAGCTCGGGCAATAAGCTCGGGCAAAGTAACCCCTGATGCGATATTCTCCTGAGCGATCTGTTTCTTCACCGTTTCGACATAGTTACTCCATCTATGGCGAGACACTGGATAGTTGAGGCAAGAGCAAAAGAGCGGCTCGTCACAGGCTAAAAATGAAACAATTGCGAGTTGTCGAGCGGCTCGCGAAGTGACCCGATGCACAAAATCGTCCTCCCAGCGCACACGCTGGGTTAGCCAGTGTCTCGCGTGGCCCGGTTGGGTGCGCAAGTGGCCGGCGTCCCGCACAGCGAAGCTTCCAACCTCCAGCGCTTGCAGGCTTGGAAGACCGGAAAGCATGTCAAGGAAAGCAGGCTCAATATATAGAGTTGGGGGCGTTATGGATGTTGATTCAGTCTCGTTGCCATATTCGGTATCAAGATAGTAGCCAATACTAGTACTAGCGTAGAGCCCTTCAGCAATGCCTTGTCCTGCTTCTACCGGTGCAGGAAAGCCGAAAAGGTTGGGTTGCGGAGGGATTTCAGGCGGCGGGAAGAGCATGATACTACCGGGCGTTTCACATACAATCCAGTATCCTATTAGTCGCAGGATACGAAGCCCCGAGAAGGTATGGGTTATAACACTCTGGAACGTTGGAGGTAACATTGTGGCGTTTGATATCCAAGGTGATATGTCGTAAGCCAAGTAATGAATGCGTGAACTGCCAAGCCGCATCAGAGGCCATAATGGTTCACCCCGGAATGATAGATGGGATAGGTGCTCCATATTTCCGTAAAGCACCTGGAGGGCAGAGCTGCGCGTCGGAAAGGAAAGCCAAAACTGCGTCGCGTAGGGGGGCAAACTGAGGGAGGCCGCCGGGGGGCTTGAAGGATCCATATGCGGGATCTGCCAGGTATCAGGCACAACTCCACAATAATTTGAAGCGAGTTCGAATACCTGAAGTGTGCGAATCGACGATTGAAGGTCAAGGAACTCTGCCAAATGCTCGGGATAACCGGGTCCTTCATACACAAAATGATGTAATCGGAACCTACACTGTCCTAGGACACGAGAAAGCTGCAACCCAGTTTTCTATATCGTAGTTTAGTCTCAGTGACAAAGTTCTCAAGCAACAATAAACAAGAAAGACAGACTTTATCGCAATTCATGATAAGTGCGAGTCTACGTAGATTCCGGGTTTTATCTAGCGCGTTCTCGAGGGTAGAATAGAACATAGCGCTGAGGGATTCGGGTAGTTGGGCGACATCTAGATGCGTATTAATTAGTGCTTGTATAAAAAAGCCAAGCTCGACCTTACCAACAGTAAGGTCGTTCACGTAATTTGCGAGGTTCTTGACTAAGTGCACCGTTCTTAGGCACAGAACAACTTCGTCCCACCCTCGGAGAACTAAAATAGAGTATAGAGCCGGCGTGCTTTCGTCTCTCCATCGTTTAGATACACACGATAGTGCCGACACGTCTCTGCGGCATTCAACAAGGCCGATAATCCTTTTAGTAATCTCACTAGGTAGTCGGGTTATCCCGGTCTCCTCCATGAGCGAGGACGTCTGGGGTAGAGGTTCGGGGCGGAGGTTTGCTAGTATTCTTGGAGACGCGGCCAGACGGGACGCTCCATCCAAGCCAAGTGACGCTTCCAGCTCTGCAATGCGCTGATCAAGAGGGGATCGAGGAGGGGTCGGCGATGCGACTGGACAAGCCTCAAGGGACAACAGTTTAGCGCTCGTTTTGAATTGGCTGGGCAACTGTTCGTTTCCTCAGACATGGCGTTCTCGAGAGGAGCGTGCACGCCGAGGCCTTCTACATGTACATTTGGAATAGGGATAATGTCCCCTGGCTGAATGGCGTTGATTGGATTGTTTGAGTCGGATGAAAATATGTTTTTTCGGGATAAACTGGCTTGGAGTTTCTCGAATCGGCCGTGACGATCGTTAATTTCGTGCCAGAATGGAGCTCCTTTCCAGGCAACGGTTTCCGGCATGTCTGTGGGCCGAGGCGCTGCAAAATTGAACAAGGCTGGGAGTGGTGGCTGTCGATCAGGTTCATACGCACGGCGCTAAACAGATCAATAGCTGTCACCAGCCTGTCAAGCCATATATACCCATATCCGTCACATCGAGTGACCACAAACCCCCCGGGGGAAATTTCGATCTACTTGTACAACACAAGGAGGCAACAGAAAACAAGGCTACTACACTATTTATTATCGCAATAACATTCGCATGTAACATCAGGCACGTCGAAAACACCGTATATGCCCAATACGCCCTATCAATGATGCGTCAATCAACGCCAGCCACTCGAGTCTGGGTCGAACTAACCTTATCCTCGCAGTATGTGGGTGCATGGTAATCTTGGCCACGGAAGCGAGCTGGTGTGGACTCGCATACGCTGTTCCAGTCATCTTTCCGGTGAAGGCCCAAAAGCCTAGCAAAATTCCTCTAGATCAAGCAAAATCGATAAGTGGTTAGGTGTTGGGATAAGTTAGAAGTGACGTGCCCTTCGGCCTGAAATTATTTCCTCGTGTTAGTTCAGATGATGTAAATATGACCACGCACTCACCATATTGCATGCATCCCTTGAGTCGTTGGAAGGAAAATGTCAGCGCAATAATGTCGGATACGAATCAATGGGAAGACACACATCGTGCTCAAATTTGTCCCAATGAGGCATGCATCGGGTCTCATTACTCTGTACGTACCAAGTCGCCATCACTCCTTTCTTGGGTCCCTGGAGAACACACGAATTAGTTCGTTATCCGGGTGTTCTCTCCAGCTAACTCACCTCATCTGCACACCCGAGTGGCGTCTGAAACCCGATCCCTTTGATACCTGCTGGGGTTCGCAAGCAAACTTCAAGAGGGTCCGCCCCGTTAGGAACGAACCAGATCGGCGCGCGATATTCACCTACACATCAAGGTGCTCGAGTATGGGTGCTGACCGTGTATCAATAAAATAAAATAAAATAATCACTTACGGTAGCCATACGCGACGCAATTCTCCGCCGTGAGGGGACCCCAGAGCCGTGCCTTTACAACCAGTGTAAGAGGTACACCCTAACCCAGATTGATCCTGCCTACCGTCCTATCCGCCAGCTCGGCGCCGTACGCAACTCGAGACCCCTTCTCCCAGTTCCTCCATTCTGCCAGTTCAAAATCGGTTGCTTGACCAAGGGGATTGATAGCCGCCCCGAGGAGGCTCGTGACACCAATAGCCCCGAGCCCAGCGAAAGCAGTGGTGGTAATTTTTTGAAGCTCCACCATAACAGCGCCACCCATGGCTGCTGATTGAAGCTGGGCAAAGACTGACCCGGCACTGACCGTGCCCAGGTGTTTTTGGACGAGGGCAGCGATGGATCCTGCAGCATCAATTTATGTAAGGACAAAATATCATAGCAATTCCTGGGACGACGTACCGGCAATCGGCCCGTGTGCACCAAACCCTGCAGCATTAAGCGTCATCGGTACTAACGAACCACCGCTCGCCAGAATTACGGCCCCAATAAAAAGGGCCATCGTGGCTTTTGGGTTCTCGAGCACAAAGACCCCTAAATGTCCCCCGCCTGAGCTAAGTACCAGACGAAGGGAGCAAGTCATGTACTAACCCATGTCACCCAGCGCCTTTTTTAACCACCGAGTGGTTTCCGTCATATGGTACTGCCTCTTGCAGTCACGTTTACTACAAACGCCCATTGGGTCTCCAAAGTTCACAGTGTCTAGACTAATCTCAGCGATACTGAACGCCTTTGTTCGTTATTATGTACCTTCGCTGAGATTTTCGTCAGCTTCTCCATCACTCAGGGGATCAGATCCGTGCGGTACTGTGGGTGCAATAGATCAGCAAGGAGCTCTTAAGCAATGGATACACAAGAGAAATATGGTAGACTCACCGTATTCAACCCGCAGGTTATCCTTAGCTCTATCCAGAAGTTTATGCGCCTCATTTAGAAGCTGAGCTTTTGCAGATTCTACTCGAATGTTCATGAACGGTGGTCAGAAGTTGAGTTGACCAGACCCACCTGCTTGCTTCTCTAAGGTCGCAGCAGCCGCCTGAGCCGCCTCCTTGAAAGCCTCCAGCTTGGGATTACCGTTAAGTCCTAGGGGCGAGGTTAGTGACATAGGTTTGGGGCTCATAGAGAGTGTACTACCAAGCTTGTTCAGGAAGCCTCCCGTGTCGGGGTGTAGCGCGTCCGAGTCGTCCTCCAAGATAACGAACTGCGTAGCAGTAACGGCACATATTAGAGTTGTTATCAGGTATATCTTCATCGCCGGGTCTGAAGCAAGTGAGGATCCGTCAGCAGGGGGAGGTCGAGGCGTCCCTTGTCGTGGTCTCACGGAGTGCGCGGCTCTGCAATTGCGACTTAAGCGAGGGGTGTGCGGTCACGTGACCGAAGGTGCCACTCGGTCCTGGTAATTATAACTTGCGCCGCTGGGATGTTGCTCTTGTTATTTTCCTGCGCTGCACAGCGGCCCATTCACTTCGTCCCCCGTCTTAAAATTCGTGGCTGAGAAACAGTGTATGTTGCTGAAATTATTTAGAACGGGGCGATACAAAATGTCCTGAGAGTGCCAGACTTGTACGAATATTGATAGCTGTTTTGCGGCCAGTTTCAAGTTCGGTTTAGCTACGACCCTGCTCTGCCCAAACGTTCGACCCGTCCTCTTGTTGAGTGTCCCCATTGGCCTGGCCGGCCGGAACGGCCTCCTCGTCAGGTGGAAGCGCGATTCTCCCTTCACGTTCCTCATGTCTCTTGAGACGTTGCCACGCCATCGTTGAGATATACATGAGCGGGTAGAGAACGGCGAATACAATCGTTGCAACCTGAGGTCCAATGAGCTGGAAGATATTAGGTCGTGGGTGAATATCGCTCACAAAAACTGGGGCCGACTTGGGACGTTGTAGCATGACAGATAGAACGATCCAAAGACCGCCAAGTGTCACAGTAAGGTCGCGGCGAATAAACACCCAAATCACTCCAACAGCATGCATGCTAACAACAAACGCGAATGCTTCCCACTGCTTTCGGGCGTACATGTCAGGGCCTAGTTCAAATTAGCATAATGATCCTCATGACCCAAAATTACTCACGGGTGTACGGGTAATTCCAACCCAACGCGATAAACAAGCTAAGTGGGAACTCCAAGGTAAGAGTGATCATGAACCAGAGCTTCATCGGTGCGTGAATGAACAAATGGTCGAAGGGTCGGGTCATCGGCCCGCCAGGAGTATACCACATTAATGAAACCATAATCCAGCCAAGAAGAGCGGCTGTGATACCGAGCACAATAGTTGACGCCAGGAATAGCTGGAATGCCCAGAGTAAAGCCCAGGCTGTCACGAGCCAGTTGATGACAACCAGACGAATGCCAACACCATTTACGAGGGTTTCCTGTAAATTTATTCCATGAGGTAACTGGATAATTGAGGAGGCTCGCGCACCCACCTTCGTCTCATGTTTACCAGCCGTGATTAGAAGCACACAGAAACCAATAAGCAGCACGTAAACCGCCGTCATGTAGAACCCCACCATCCCAGTTTTAGGCGTAATTCCAGTTGGGAATTGATCAGAGATGTCGGCCATGCCGGGGCTGAGTACAAGCGCGCACACTAGGTTCGATGCCACATTGATTAGAACTGAGAGAGGAGTTAACACTTGAAGCCGAAGAAGCTTGAGGGCCAGCCGGGTCCGAGGGTCAGACGTATCAAATGGTGCGTCCGAGTTCCTGTAAAATATTCGACATTTATCCCGGGAGGAGTTGATAAATTACACGCACATCTTGTCGGTTAGCACTGAAAACCTAGAGATCGGGATACCTGCACAAGTCTACCAAAGGGTGTATGAAGACTTCAGCAGACAATATATGTTACCGTTGGCTCAGAGCAGAGCACAAGCAGGCCCAAGGTGGTCGTTCAGAATGGAGCGTCACTCGAGTCTAATTCGTGACGTCAGGGCAGGAATCAAATGATTTGCATAAGCGACGTAGTCACGTGCAACTCACTTATTCTGTCCGCACCACCACTCCATCCAAGGGTACTTGCATGTCTGCCCCTACTCGCTCTCAAATATTATCACTCTACGGCCAATTAATCAGAACGTCGCACTCGTTCTCTTCGTATAACTTCCGAAACTACTTTCTCCGAAGGACACGGTCGCAATTTCATGAGCATGCCAAGTTGCAGGATCCAGCCCAAATCAGGAGGTTCTACGAGACAGGTTTGAAGGAATTGGATGTCCTGAGGCGATGCGCGACGGTCAACCGATTGTACGAGGGACCTCGATTGGTCGTAGAAAGAAAACCGATCATTGACGGTGGAGGGGCGGGCGCCGAGGCTGCTGCCGGCGGAGGGGGCCAGCCTATCTAGCCAGGTACATTAGACGGTGAACGTCGCTGTCTCTTTTGTCGTATCAAGCATGATTCACCCTAACGCTTCCCGATATCAGATATTTTGGACAACAGACGGAATCTCACTGAGATAACCACGATCGCAAAACCCAAGTTTGCATATATTTTTAATCAACAATTAAAGCCAACATCTACTCTCTCTGAACGAGAGCCATAAGCCCTAATCCTCCCAGCAGGGCGTATTTTAATTGAGGAATATCGTTCTATGCAACCAAATTAGCGTTACGTCGTTTCAGTGATGGTTCACCCCACCATTGCGATAGTTGCATAACCGACGTAAGGTAAGAATCTAGACACCCAACATATCATCATATCAGCATGCAGACCGCGAGGATGAGCATGGTTTGACATACCCCCGAACCTTTCCAACCACATGTTTTCGCTCGAGCCACCTCAACCCCATGTATAATTCAATGTCGTCCATGTGGTTGTTGTCTCCTTTCGTGAGCAATAATTGTTCTGTCGGCAGCGATACATTCCTTGGACACAAGTTCAGTAGGGGTATATACAAGCGCCACAATACTCACTTGGTGTGGGTCTCTAGGACGCGATGCACAATAGGAATCTCCTGTCCAGGAATCTTATACACCGTGATATCTCCAATCTGGTACGGTACGTTCGGCGGGTTGGTCAAAAACAATAGGTCTCCGCGGTAAAATGCTGGCTCCATAGATCCGCTACAGTGCGACCAAGTTAGCCGACGAATAAACAGAGCGTTGATCAACACTGCACGCACCTCAGGACTACGACGATCGGGCTTTCAGTGTTCGTCACCAAACCTAGCCCTTTCCATACCATCAGCCCAGTAGAAATGACCATCGCGAAATTCATTATTTGGAGAAGGACCTGGCTTGCGCTCTTGAGTCTGCCAGCACGGACATTTGGGGAACAACTCACGGCGCGAACCCCCATCTTCCTGAGCGTTTTGAGCTCGTCCTCAAACATGATGTTGGATTTATGGAAAGTTTGAGAAGGTGTCGGAGTTCTGCTGGCTAGGCAGTGCAGCAGAAGAGTTAACCGCCGGCTTGGACACGTCGTGATGATGTGGAACAGGCTGGGGAGGTTCACGTGGCATTATCCCACGGTCTTTGCTATTTCATCCCTTCCTGAGATGCCTGTGGCTATGAGGGGCCGCAATTTTGGTTGTTTCTTCAAAAACAACGCTGATTTAGAGGTGTTGTTTCTCTAAATCAGCGTTGTTTTTGAAGAAACAACCAAAATTGCGGCCCCTCTATACACACTGTCCCTTGCCACCCCCGAGCTGCCCCAGCAAATATTGACGCCGCACACTTGGAAGGCCAGTTTTACTCGAAACATTAAATACAACGAGACGCAGTTAGAGCATACCGACAATGTCGATAACCCAGCAGAAGGAAGTTGAAGGCCCGATATCAATGTCATCGCATTGAAGCAGTTATATAATGAGGACTCTGACCCTCTGACTTTTCCAACTACATGTCCTCGCTCAATCCTCTCGGGGGTCACCACGAAGTCCGCCAGTTCCGTCACCTTGAGGGGTGTTATCGCCCTTCGTGAGTAGCCATTGCTCCGTTGGAGCTGACGCATTACTTTGCACACTCGTCAGTCCGACCCCTCCCAAAAGCCCTGCTTCCCGGCAGGTTAGGAGTTTCCAATATGCGGTGGGTAATCAGAACAGATTGGCCCGGGATTTTGTAAATCACGATATCCCCAATCCTATGCGGTGTTCGACGAGGATTAGTTAAAAGCAGTATGTCGCCGCGATATAATGCCGGCTGCATGGAGCCGCCAGATGCACTATTAATATCAAAGACGACTGGAATATCGTGAAAGTGATGCACCTCACACTTTCCAGGTCGGGAAGCAGGCATTGAGCCTCCGGGGTAACTAGTGCATATTTTGCAAGTGTGCATATATTGAGTGCGCCAGGAAGTGTCGTAAATGATGCTGATATCTGAGTATGCGCCAACTACTGCTGAAACGAGCTGGACTGAAACTTACTGGCGGATTCCCTGCCTGAGTAAGAATTGGGGCTTTTGTTAGAGCATGGCTAGATGTTCGATGAAATTAATGCTTTGTGTAATGGGTGTCTTCCCGTAAGGATTTAGGCACGCGGGACCATCCTAAATCAGGCCGTTCGGCTCGGTTCGGATTCGGACCGAATTGCAAACTGGGGGCTGAGCGGCGAGACCTAAATTCGCTCTCCCGTAAGACTTGTTGCACTGAGCTGCCTAAATAGTTAGGAGGATGTGAAATTAAATTAAAATTAAAATTGGGCCTGCTTGTATCGTTGCTGAAACCTCGAGTACAGTGTGTAGAGCGACGCGTGGATGTGCCGTGGGTGGTGGAAGAAGGTAAGTAGTCAGGTTAGGGGCGGGCGGGTTTTGTGTGTCGCTGGAGCCCCTGAATGCCCCCGTCTCCTGTTTCATTTTAGCCCCAACCAACGAGGATTATACCTTTAGGGATGTATATATTCATGTATTTTCGCTGGATGTTACATAGAACAAAGAATGAGCACACCGAGTGGGCATTCATGCATTGACCCTGTTTAGGTCGATGTCTAAACCGCCTAGCATGGGGGGTCGGGGGTGGTCCTAGATCGGCCTGTCTATCCGCGATCTAGGATCCCCCCAGCGCCGACTAGACTGCATCCGGGTGATGACACATAGATTTAAGGGTTTAATATTTACATCCGACGTGGTCTAGACATTAGGATCGGGCTGAGCGTGCCTAAATTGCTTACGAGAAGACACCCAATAGACAAGAATCCAATTCCACCCCGAACCTACAGTGAACGCGTTGTCCACGGGGGACCGAACCTCACGTGATGGGATGAAATATCGCCATCACACAACTACAAACAATCACCTACTTGCTACCAAGTGTTGGCACTGGCACAACTTTGCACTACGCGTTTCATCAACGTCTCTTACGGGTCGTGAAATGTTTTCTTGTACCTTGTCTTGATTCTAGTTTACATCGGTCGTTAAACCACTTCGATCTTTAGGTTACTGCGACTCGTATCGGCCCCCCCAAAAAAATCCATGCTGGGGGTTAGTAGGGCACCCCGAGTGGACAACCCAACCGTTTCTCATTTTGTAACCCTATCAAGATCAAAGGACATTGTTATCTCGGCAAAGCTGTCACACTTCGTTATCATGCGACGTGGCGACCCTCCCCGGCGAGAGCAGTTCAGTTATAAGGAACTCATTTTCTAAAAAAAGTCAGCTCACGGGAGATGGCAATTACACGGTCCGCCTAACGGCGGGGAGATCAGTCTATTAATAATCAGTAGCCTCTTATGGAAGCCTAGGCTGATTGTCGGGGTCTGCACGGCTAATTCTGCCAGCTGAGGCTGCACCATCTGACTTCTTTCCTTCCAATCAGCTTGCATATTTGGCAAAAAATGTCGTCACAATGTACTCAGCTCCCGGGCATACAAGGTTCCTAATATTCCCTTGTGTTGTTTTGAACTGATCATGGCGTCCGTGTCACACGCTTGTAGCGCCTCTAAACGCGCATCCTATCCTCTCCATGGAGATGGCGATAGTGCCAAGATAATTCCACAGCTTCCTAATAGCCTTTTGGGATTGCTGACAAAAGGCTAGCGGGCCGGAGTTTTAGTACTTAAAACCTCGCAGCCATCGCCGGTCGCTACATTGTCACCCAAGTCTCTCCATGGCTATGCTACGCTCGCTCTTGTCAGTTTCGCTCCTCCTGAGCAGTTTTTTTGCCCCAGCACTTGCAGGGTTCGGTGTCACTGAGTCCGGAAATTCGCTCATCGTTGATACCGCTGGTGGCCTCGTGTTCACCGGTATGTCCGAGGCAGGCTGATAAGTATACCTCTGGTTAAGTAAATGTTTCGATTAGTCGACAAGACCAGCGGCGACATCACTTCTATGGTGTACAATGGCATCCAGGCCCAGGATCAAACCAAAAATAGTCATATCGTGAGCAAATTCAACATCATTGACGAGTTATCCCCTTATGCCATACTGTTAGGCATCTGGCCTTGGAACAGCCCCTTGTTCTTGGGTCCAAACTGGCAACTCTGGTAATTACATCAAGATCACCTGTGTCACGAGCACATTGACCCAGTAAGCATCCGTTACTTGACCGGTATAGTTATGTTCAACATATTTATTTAGATACTACGTTGCTCAGTACAAGAATCCCGGCATCCATATGGCAACCTAGTGAGTGTACTTTACCACGCAATGCAAAAACTATGAGCTTATACACACCTATTCAGCACCACTGCTGAGCCAAGTGTTGGTGAACTGCGCTTCATCGCGCGTCTCAATGCAGCTACTATTCCTGATGGTCCTACCGCTTCTAACATAGCTGGGGCTTCTGGTGCTATAGAAGGTAGCGACGTGTACCTAGTTGGTGGACAAACGCGCTCTAAATGTCAGTTTATTCAATCCCCACATCACGTGTTCACTAAAATCCAATAATTCGCCAGTTTATTCCTCAAGGCAGTTTATTGACGATCAAGTCCACGGAGTAAGTTTAATTCAGAGTGGGTGTTCTTGTGTATCATTAAACCGGGTTGTGTTAGGTAACTGGACCGGGAATTGGCGCATACATGGTCATTCCTGGCACCGGCTACGAGGCATCGTCCGGCGGGCCTTTCTTCCGGTGAGCATAACTTGAGCCAAAAAGCGAGCCTAACTAACAAGTACCTTAGCGAGTAAGTATGGCAGCAAAGCGTATGGTTGCTTCGATAACTGACTCCTTATGAATTGTGCAGTATCGATAATCAGAACGGTGAGTAAAAACATACATATGACCCGCCAAGCTCCAACAACAGTTTCAGGCGCTCAAAACGAGCTCTACTTCTATATGAACTCGGGCCACACACAAACGGAAAGCGCGTACAGAATGGGCCTACATGGCCCATACCTGCTCCAATTCACCACTGGTGCTGCACCTTCTGCTGATATCAGTATGTGGAGATGCCCTGGTTCGTTGGACGTCAGAACTAACAAATTGCTACAGACCTAGCTTTCTGGGATGGTTTGAGCGTCACAAGCTGGGTCCCAACATCCGGCCGTGGATATGCAAAGGGCAAGGCGGCTGGTGCCCCTTCTGCATTCGCGAGCTTAGTAGCTGTTTGGTGGGCTAATTCTGCTGCGCAATACTGGTACGTGTAAACAAGTCAAAAATTAATTCTAGGCAACCACTTACAAGCTCCGTAGGGCTCGTGCCGACACGTTGGGCAATTATTACTCTCCTGCAATGAAGCCCGGCACCTACACTATGACTAGTACGCCAACCAGCTGACATAGAGGAGTATATCCCTGATGCCCCGCATACTAACCCTGCAGTGTACAAGAGCGAACTTGCGGTTGCCACTTCTACGGTCACTATCGCAGCCGGCTCGACGATCACTGCGAACATTAACTCTGCTGAAGCCAATCCCACCGTTATTTGGCAGATTGGTGACTTTGACGGAACACCCCGAGGCTTCCTAAACGCCGAGTGAGTTTCTACATGGTCCTGGAATTGGACGCGTTCTGACGTTTTGGTTTGCAGCATGATTGAGACCATGCAGTAAGTAACGTTTGTGCCAGTTGGGAATGCCCCATTCACACCTCTTGTTGTCGTGGTACAGTCCGTCCGATACTCGGTAAGCATATATGGCCATGTTAAACTGCGCGTTGCTGAACACCTGAATAGGATGCATGAATGGCTCCGCACTTTCACCGTCGGCCAGCAAGACATAGGATACTTCCCCATGGCTATCTTCAAGGATATCGGTCCCGTCACCGTCCGCTTCGCTCTCAGCAGCTCGCAGCTCGGAGCATGTACCATCGAGATCGGCGTAACCCTTGCCTTTGCTGGTACGTTTCGCGGTGCTCTCATGTCGACCTTTGCTTATTTGCGCTCTGCACCAGGCGGTCGTCCTCAGGTGAACATCAACGGGTGGGCCGGCCCTGCTCCAGCTGCCCCGAATCAACCCGATAGCCGTGGTGTCACTCGTGGTAAGCAGTATGTTGGGTTTAAAACCTTTGGGCACTCACTCTACCTGTTTAGGTACTTGGCGTGGAAACGTAAGTTCAGTCTTATGGAAACCGTAATAGGGGGGTCGGCTTAAATTAACCCAATTCATAGAACACACTCTACACCGTCAGCATCCGTAAGTTGATCTATCTATTGATGCGAGCATCTTTAACCGGAATTACTTTCCAGCTTCGGGTGTTCTCATCTCGACTGCTGTGAATGTGATGACAATCACCGTAATCTCGGGCTCATCTGGAACGGTCTATTTGTGGGTGACACCTTTTTCAGTATTGAGCCTATTCTGAAGTTGTCGATAGGTCGCCGAACGTCGTGGTCGACGCTGTCCGCCTCTACTAGGCTGTCGTTTTTCTGGTATTGTCTGCGTCTCGCCATTCGTTAGTTGTCCTGTATCCCAAATTATAAATGGGCCAGTGCGAACAAAACGACGACCAGGTTCTCTTGTAAAAAGCCCAGATGTTTCCGGAATACTAAATACCGCTCGACACAACCTGGATCTAAGTACCACCCGGTATAAGCTTGCGCTGCTTCTCATTGAGCAAGCGCAGGGAGTTGAGAACTGGGCGGCTAGACCAAATTCTGAAAGCCCACGTTCTCCCAGAGCAGAACCCTCGTGCCAACCTCCGTGACTGAGAGGCGCAGCGGACATCTTGAGGACTCGCAGTGAATTTATCCGAGGGCTCTTTGGAAATTGATGTTGGACGAGAACGCGGTACATTGCTCAAAAGGGATACTCTAGCTCCGAGAAGAACATGACAACGAGGACTTACCTCGAATCACTCATGTTGCAGGCCTGTATATTCAGACGGTGCTGTAACCGAAGATAACCCGATGAAATTGAAATCGGGAAACCGTTACAACCAGCGAACAGGAGACTGGCTATCTACTGGTATTTGCCATGCTGCGCCAAGGCTCCGCGCGGCCTCCTAAGGTGCGCCATACCACGATAAGAATGGTCCTTTGCCGTTTAAAGCGCTGAGTATTTGGCGCGCTACAACTCTGTTCGCTTGCTCGCTGGGGTGAAGCTCGTCGTACCTGATTGAGCGGGGTGTCAGGCGGCAGGTTGCAACAAGCATGACCAGAAACGTACCAGAGGTACGAGTCGCGCACGGCGGCCGGCTGAGTCACACACGTAAGTGTGGAATTTCCGTAAGGATACTTGCAGGCATTAATAGCATGTGTCACATTGTACGAAGGCCCAACCAAGTACGAAGCAGGGTTCTCATACATGTCCTTGAAAAGTCTGTACGAGTCGAACAGACCTAGAAGTTACTTTTAGTGGTGCTCACGAATCGCATGGGTTCTGGACTAACCGAACCGCGCGCCGGGGAATTGAGAAGGTGCAACGTATTTGGTCCGAAGCGCCTGCAGCTCATTTCCGGAACGAACCAGCTCCGCCATCAGGATACTCCATTCCGATTGGTTATGGGGCTGGTTCCAAAATTTGGTCGTATAACCAGTCGCAGAATACATTGGAACAAGGTACAATGGTATCATCTAAACTGATATTAGTTCAAGACGAGGGTACCAGCTTGTATAGTACTCACGTTTTGGATCAAGAAATTCCTCGCTCCCTGGTCGTAGAGGGATTTTACCCAATCGAAGACACACGCTGTCGCATTGACAATCGAAACGTCTTTGAGTGGGTCGGTGAGGAGCGCACCAGATCCAACGTCGTTGGTGCCGATCCAAATGGAATACAATGTGTCCTTGCTAGCAAGAGGGGTATATGTTCCACTTGGAGAGACGATGTATGTTGTGTTGGCGGGACCGATACGTTTGGTGGTCACGTTTGCATTATACTGAGGGATCTGGGACTCCATAACAGAGGGGAAGGGCCGCGGAGTTATTTTGTTCGAGCAAGTGCCCCCAGAGCGAGCGAAATCGTAAACTGAAACAGTATTGTTCGAATACGAGCCAACATAAAGTGGCCACGCAATTCCACCTAAACACATTGGAATCAGTATATTGCCGTCTGATAAAACCATCCACGGGGTCCCACCATCTCCCACGTTGACCTTGTCCGTGTAGGAGTCCCCAAATGTAACCAAATTTTTGAAGGGTCCAACAGCAGAGCAGAGGCCGACGAAGTGCAGCAACAATGAAGTAAATGTGACACCCGAGAGCCTAGGTTGACCTGCCATGGCGAGGCGAGCGAGCAACAGCCAAAGTAAAGCATGGGTTTTTGTAGTTTTTCGGACCGTAGCTCAAAGTGAGCTCGTATGCCGAGAAGCACAGAAGTCAACGTTGAAGTATATGAACGGTCGGGGACTTGGGCTGCATAGGGTTAAGCGACAGAATAGATGCAAATGGATATTAAACGGGGCTGCTTCCTACGGGCCGTTTTACGAGGCAGGAGCTTAAATAGAATATGCATTTTGATAAAGTCGTGGATGAGCTGGCAGGACGTAAATTTAAGACCAAACGCCAATGACGTAAGCTACCCCCGCCACTCGGGTGCTTGATTACAATGAGCGATATTCGGCGCACCTCACAACAAGGCAGTTAGCAAAGTTCTCAACCGTGCTGCCACCCATTTTCGACTCAACTTTCTTTCAGTTGCGACACAGTACGATATCACCAACCCTAGAGCATATACTCAGCTATGAAGCTGCCTGTTACTGGATAATGAAACAAAAGAACAGTACACATCTCGAGTTCTTTACACTTCACTGCATCTCTCAATACTGAAACTCTCCAGCTCATGGGAGCTTGAGCTTAAGGTCTTCGGCAATTAAAATCGCTGCCTTCTCCCCGACCAACAAGGCAGTCGAGTTGTCGATTTTACCGGGGAACGTCAGTGCCAATACCAAGTCTAGAGGTTGGTTTGTCAAGTCAGCTATACGTCCTATAAAACCCTTATGCTCACACACCTGCCACATTGAGATTTTGAGTCCCATAAACATTTAGGCGCGCGTCAACGCATCCACCCTCGCCCTTGGGCTTCATCGGGACACTCGCACACTATCGATGTAACAACGGCGGCTTGTTAAGCATCACGCGGAAAAGTTTTTGAGAGCGTATTACCGTGTGCCAGCTCGTTTCACCTATCTCGCGGATGTGTGCCTCGATAGCCGCATTGTCTGCTTCAGTGCACTCGATATTGCTTATATCTGATGCCTGAAGTGGCGAGTCAAGCTTCATGCACGCCGCTGCACTGCTTTCCGGGAACTTTGGGTGCAACGGCGCATACTCTCCACGATAATGCGGCATCCGGCGTGCAATCTCCCTATTCGATGAACAAGCCCTTAGATCTAGTTCCTTGTTAGCGAAGGAAATGTTTACAGACCGAGCTTTTTTGTACGCCCAGATATGAACGTCGACGTCCGCTTTGTGATCGAAAACTCCAAACTCCAGCTCCGGAGGTGCATATAGATCCGCCGAACTTATGTGCATGTAGCCGCGCGAAACAGACTGAAAGGAACAATCAGCATACACTCTCACCGATCAGATATTTACTTACACGGGTAGTAAAATTCCCTATAGTAAATATGCGAACGCCATTTGGAACCCTATCGCGTGGACTACGTGATGCCTGTTTAGTAGTAGAGTCTCGCGTCACTGTAGATGGCTCACCCAAAGAGACCATTAGCTATGGCCTGAAGGATCAGAGGCTGAAAAACGGCGCGTGAGAGAGAAAAATAGTAAGTATATGGACAAATCGAACCTTGTCTGGCTTAGGCTCAAACTCCTTGTTCCAAAATTCGTTAAACTCCGGGCCGAGCTCCTTCAGCTCCTCCCGTGTTGGACGAAGCTTGCTCCCAGCATCGATGAGATTTGATGTGAGCATGCCCTTGCCTTGCATGAACGACGGGATGTGCTTCTCCATCCAACCCGGTTCCTGTTCGAAAAGGGGATCGAAGGTCTCAGTGTCATCCGTCGCATAGAAGAAGAGCCTCATGATAGTGTGATCTTGAAAAGTTGCGCCAACACTAGGAAGATCCACCACAGTCTCCACGCCTACTTTATCCAATTTACCCGCCTCACCAATTCCACTGCGCTGGAGAACAAGCGGAGACCCTATTGCTCCTGAAGAGACAACGACAAGCTTGCGAGCCGTGATCACGCGAGGCGTTTGGCCTGCATGCGCATCCTGCTCTTTGTTTGCAACCACCTCAACACCTGTCGCCTTGGTGCCGGCAAACAGAACACGCGCCACCTTGGTCTTCGGTAGGACGTGGAGAGATTTATTGTTTGCGAGAGGGTATATGAAGCTCCACGCTGCGTTTTGTCGGCGGCCAGTCTATAAACCAAGTCCCCAGGGCTGATCATCCTATCCATAATAGTCGAACAGTAAGACATACAATTGGGTCAATAAATTTTGCCCAACGCTGCGGCAAACCAATTGTTAGATCTTGGTGGAAGAAATGCCTGAAAACATCACCTGGCATCCATGCCCCGTCTTAAGATCCATGTTGTCCTCCACTAGGGGGATTCCTTGTTGGGCAGCTACGTCCAAGTACTCTTGCGCAACCGATGCATAGTGGTCGGCGTAGGAGATCTAGTGACACTTGTCAACGTCCTTATGATAAATAGTAGATTCTCGATCCTACGTTGACTGGGCCATCGTAGCCGTGAGTCTCGCGCCCAGGCCCAACATGGAAAGTTTCCGTCTATAACACGGTTGCAGCATAAAACATAATAACAATGTTCGGCTTTATTGAACGCACCTTGCGAAGCAGAGGTATCAAATCAGCAGCGCTCCATCCAGGCGTATTCCAATCGTCGAAGTCACTGCGATGAAAATCAGATCATCCAGCAGACTATTTCATAATAGATGGACGTACGAGGCGGACGCGCGAGAGTACCTTTGTTAATAATGCTTGTGAGCTGAATAGTGCGTACATGATTTGAGGGGCTCACATCATTGAGTTGATACTTGAGGCGTTTAATCAGTGCATCTCAAGTATGACCACACTATGCTGCTCACCTGGATCCCCCGCCCAACATTTGCCCTAGGGAATTGTTTTGGGTCATAATCACGTATTTTTAGGCCCCCAGCTCGACATATACTGTCGACATACCAGTGATTAGAAGCGGACTACGTCCATTCATGGCGTCCGACTGTTTTCCGGTCCAGAATGAGCTGATAATGTTGTTTAAGAAACTGCCAAACATACAACAAATGTTCAAACTCACACTGTCTTACTTATAGGAGCCAAATGGCCTAAACATAGCGCCGGAGTGATGACCATTAGGTCTTCAAGATTTTCGGGACCTTGCTCAATAAGAAGGATCTCAAGGCCTGGATTCGCAGCTGCAAGCCGGCCTGCAGTGACGCAAGCTGAAAAAGTCACTGTCATTGTATGCGTTGGATTTCTAGCCGAGGAAATGTACCAGTTGTTCCACCTATAGTACCTCAATTACAAAACGATCGCTACCCAGGATACGCCAGACTTACCTCCTACGCATATAACATCGACTTCATTTGGGTGCACTTCCATTCTGGCTGAGGTGAAGGTAAAATCACGTGACAATCCAGTCTTTGTGCGAGTCGCTTTCGTGCGTGCAAGGGGTCGAACCAATACGCCTGATGGGAATGGATCCTGTAGCGATATACCATTTGGAACAGCCGCCCGGATCAAGCCAAGCTAAATCTGCTGTCTTCTATCTTAGATCTACCCCCATAACCAAGCCTTTCGCGCCTTCGCAGCGCTTACCAGGGGCACTGTGGTGTCTCTCCATTGCGACCGAATCAACCGATCGAAAACGAGATTGTGTGTTTGTATAGGTCAATTATAATGGTTCTTTAGTTCACGTTTACCAACCATCATGCTCAGATCGATATCTTGATGGACCTCTGAGTATCCACAATAACATAGATCGGTGAGTACTAGAATTATTGAAGACTGCCTAGGCCACAGTCAAAGGACCTTCAGTTTCAGTACAGGAAAAACAACAATTTGCATGGTTCTTAGGTCAGCAATGAGCCCGGGGATACTGTCTCGTAGTTGGTCAGTCCTGAGGCGCGATTCGCGGCACTACTATTTGCAAAAAAGCTCAATGACAGCGGGCCGTGCAATAGTTACAGAATGCTCCAAAGTTCGCACGAGAAGAAAAACCATGCCTCAGTCGATCCGATTGTCAGGGCGAAGCGAACACCAATAACACATGAGCAAGAACTTCCAAGCTTCAGGTGGGAAATTTCGAACCGTCTAGGTACCCACTGGGCCCGATGTTAAAGTATTTTATTATTAAAGGTTCGCCGATGAGGTTTTGCTTATGTATAGCCTCCATTTTGACACACCTGCATTTGTTTTCGATATAAAAACTAGGCGTCTAGGTGACGGCAGGATGCCAGAACGGAGGCTGATGCGGAGCGGAGGCGGGACTACCGCACTTGGTAAGCATGGGGTAACAAATACACGATGTATGCTGCGCTGTGACCCTATTCTCCACTGAGCAGACTGAGGTTCCCGGCTAGAGTTGCATTCCAGCAGCTGAGCCCCCTTGGGATGATGACATGCTTAGGGTAACGTCTAGAAACGCACCTATCAGGATATATAGCTAGCTGCGCCTCGCTATCTCACGCGCTCACCCCCCTCACATTCCCGTATCCCGTATTCTTTATATATGGCCCAGTTTTACATTCGTGGTGCCCCGGTGGGGCGCCTCGCTATTCTGTTGGCTGTCGTTGCCTCTATGGGGGGTTTCATCTTCGGTACGGGTAGTCCCTTTGCGCTCTTTTCAGGTCATTTTACCAGTCCCTAGGATACGATACTGGGCAGATTAGCGACATCCTCCTGATGGATGACTTTCTAAAACGATTCGCGACATGTGGCGACCCGACAGACGCCTCTACCTGCAAGGTAACGCCCATGTCTCCAAGCATATATCCAATTTATTCCTAATCACCTTGTAGTTCAACACGTACATCGAAGGCTTGATTGTATCGCTGCTTTCCATCGGAACCGCCATTGGGGCGCTACTAGGAGCCCCAACAGCTGATTACTTTGGACGCCGGATAGCAATGTCCTTGGAGTGCGCAGTATTTTCAATCGGTGTTATCATCCAAGTTACCGCCTTCCAAGCCTGGTAAGCATCATCCTCTACAGCCATAGTTTAGAATTCAGGGACGAAATGGTCGAATGCACCCAGGTATCAAGTCATGATTGGCCGTTTCATCTCTGGTCTTGGTGTCGGCGCGCTGTCCGCCGCCGTACCACTCTATCAGGCTGAGAGTGCTCCGAAACAACTGCGTGGATCCCTGACTGGCACTTACCAATGTATGCACTCAATTTCTAGCCGCACTAGCAGTTTCGACTAACGTTAAATTTAGTATTTATCACGCTCGGTATCCTCGTCGCATACTGCATCAGTATTGGTACCCGTGAAGCTAGCAGCTCTTCCTCTTGGCGAGTCGTCATTGCAATTGGCCTTGTTTGGGCTATTATCCTTGGTGTCGGGATTCTTCTCGTGAGCAGGATTTTTTACCTACCCACCTTATCCCGTACTGAGAGAAGCAAACAGATGCCTGAATCCCCTCGGTGGCTCTTGGAACGTGGTCGTGTAACTGAAGCGGAGAGCAGCATTGCGAGAGTGCGCGGATTCAGAGTTGACGACCATCATGAGCATGTTGTACGTCGACATCACACTATCTTCTATGCTTTGTTCGTTAACACAATGTTGGATAGCTACGCGATCTCCGAGAGATGCAGGACAGCGTCAAGTATGAGCAAAGCCTGAGCCATGCTGGCTGGCTGGACTGCTTCCGCCCCCAACGCAAGACTTTATATCGTACGCTCTTGGGAATGAGCCTGCAGTCTCTTCAGGTAGGGTTTAGTTTGGCATAAGTTCAAAACGGAGTCTAAACGATTTTTCAGCAACTGACGGGAGCCAACTACTTCTTTTATTATGTATGTGGGTTCGAAGTTCCATTTCGTTTACGACGGCTGAAAATTCTACCTTCTCTAGGGAGCAACTGTTTTCAACTCGGTTGGCATTCAAGACTCGTTCGTCACTCAAATCATCCTTGGCGCCGTAAATTTTGGCTGCACATTCCTGGGCCTCTATGTAATGGAGCGGGTGCGTCCTTTGACCTCTGTCAAGGATCGAACCTCACTCACCCGCCCCAATGACGTCAGTTCGGTCGCCGTGTCCCTTTGATGATTGGGGGAGTTTGGCAAGCCTGTTGGCTCTTTGTCTTTGCCGCGGCTGGCACAGCGCGTGACCCCACTCTACCAGAGAACCAGAACATTGGCAAACTAATGATTGTGTCGGCGTGTTTGTTTATTTTGGGATATGCATCAACGTGGGCCCCGGGTATTTGGATTCTAATTGGGGAGACATTCCCAACGAGGACACGTGCCAAGCAGGGCGCTCTTGCGACTGCGAGTAACTGGGTAAGTGCAGCTGGTAGAATTGGCGTGAGGTTTGGGTCATTGATGTTGGTTACGTAGATTTGGAACTTTTTGATTGCCTTCTTCACTCCACTCATTACGGGTCGCATCAAGTATCGTTATGGCTTTATATTTGCGTCGTGCAATCTTCTTGGCGCTAGTAGGTCACTTTATGAGGTTTACAATCGTTGGTACTGAATTGCTCGGTTTAAAGTCGTTGTATTCTTCTTCCTCTACGAATCTTCCAGCCTCTCGCTCGAAGCTGTTGACGTAATGTATAACGACCAGAACGTCAAGCCCTGGACGTCTCGCAACTGGCAGCCTCCCGCAAACTACGGCTACTCGGATCGCGGCGACCTCGTTGACCAGACTCATGCACAAGAGCAAAATAAGCCTGTCATGAGTCACGTCGAAAAGGCACCTGGTGAGGCAAATGTGTCTGGATCAGGGTCTGGGTCGAACACTGCGCGCGGGTCGGAGGACCGGAGTGTCGAGGCTATGGTAGGAAACAAGGCATGATTTTTTTCTTCTGCTCAAAAAATCGCAAGTTCAATGTGATTTGGTTCGCATATATCTTGAATAATTGGTTGAATCCACGTGCCTGCTCACGTAATTGAGGGTGGCGCGTGACCAACGCGCTCTCGGATCCTCTCTGCAGGACGTCTATCGTCTCCTTGTTGGAACCTAACCTATTCCATAGCTATGCTCCTGTCTCGCATTCGTCTCAACGCGCTTCGTCAAACTCGGTTTAAAACGAGCGCCCCGCTCAGCACGCGAGCATCAAAAATACTGTCTGCGGTTGACCTTCCAACTGAGGGCGCGGAGATTCCTGGTGTTTATGATGGCAAGTGGGGCGGATCTGGGGAGCCTTTGAAGGCCTATTGCCCCTCGACTGGGGAGCACCTTGGAAATGTGTTGACGGTAAGCGTCGAATGTGCGAGAATTGAGAAAAGAAGCCTTGGTCCGACAGGCTTGTGATTTAGGCCACGCCTTCCGAGACGAGGTACTCGTTAGAGCGGTCAAGAGAGGCCTACCTGTCCATCCGGAATTTACCTGCACCTCGGCGGGGTGAGCTTATCCGGCAGATTCGAGTTGCGTTAGCGGAGAAGGTTGTGTCCACTTCGTGACATTTTACATTATAGGCTGGGACTGAAGACGTTATTTTACAGCGGGATGATCTTGGGGCACTCGTGTCCCTGGAGATGGGTAAAATACGGACTGAAGGAGAGGGAGAAGTACAAGAATTCGTTGATATCGTAAGTCTAGCCGCTTTATTTTTAGGTTTCTCATTGATGTTTCCGGTAGTGTGACTATGCCGTCGGTTTGTCGAGAATGATGAATGGGAGGGTGGTTGCGTCGGAGCGGCCCGGTCATTCGATCTTGGAAGGTGCAACTAGCTTAACGTGTTGGCGTACGTGGTAAACTTACTTGGTTTGATTCAGTGCCAAATCCATTGGGCGTTGTGGGAGTTTTGAGCGCGTTCAACTTCCCGGTTGCGGTGTATGGTTGGTAAGATAGTTCTTATATTTTAACCCGATCAGCAACGCTGACGTCTGTTTGTTAAGGAACCTCTCGCTGTCCCTTGCTGCCGGGAATGCTACTCTGTGGAAGCCGTCCCCAACGACTCCCCTCTGTGCAATCGCGACCACCAAAATTATATCGCGAGTTTTAGAGCGAAATAGCGTTGATCCTGCCGTGGCTGGCCTCGTTTGTGGGCGCGAGGACGTTGGCAAGGCGGTCGTGGCAAGCCCAGCTGTCGACATGGGTAACTTTCGCATTGTTTGGATTGGTTGATCACTAATTCCGTAAATCCACAGTTTCGTTTACCGGGAGCGAGGCAGTTGGGAAGATAGTCGGGAAAGAGGTCCAGGACCGCTTTGGCAAGGTTCTCCTCGAACTAGGGGGAAACAATGGCAAGTCTTTCAACGCGCCCCTTGGGACGAGTCCTGATGTCTAGCAGCTAGTATCATTATGCCCGATGCGGACCTTGCCCTGGCGATCCCAGCAGTTTTGTTTGGTGCTGTTGGTACGGCAGGGCAACGGTGCACTTCGACCCGCCGGCTCTATGTTCACAGGTCGATTGCCTCTGAGTTCCTCGAGCGTCTTCAGCGGGCTTATGCCAGTGTAACCAAGCTCATTGGCGATCCTCTAACTCAAGGAACCCTCATGGGACCATTACACACTTCGAATGCCGTCAAGATGTATTCTAATGCGGTGGACCTACTGCGATCGTCCGGCACGGATATCCTCGCTGGTGGAAATCCGCATACAGCAGCCGGCGCGTTGCAGAATGGGAACTGGGTTTTACCTACATTGGCTGTTCCTCCGAAACCCGAGCCGACCGCGCTGCCCGAGATCTGGACCAAAGAGACCTTTGCGCCCATCTTGAACGTTGCGGTATTTGATGAGATTGAGCAGGCGATTGAATGGAACAATGCGGTTCCCCAGGGACTTTCGAGCAGCTTGTGGACACGGGATATGCGCAATGTGGGCAAATGGATTGGGCCCAGTGGAAGCGATGCAGGAATTGTGAATGTGAGTGTGGATTATCAAGGGCTATTTGAATTTTTTCATTGACCGGTCGATACTATCAGGTGAATGTGGGAACTTCGGGGGCTGAGAGTAAGCGCGAGATATGCAGAATCTTGTGGCGAGTTGCTAGCTAATGAGTTTATTTTTCAGTCGGCGCTGCGTTTGGTGGAAACAAGGTTGGTTGACTGCTTGGATCAAGGTAGCTTGGGTTACTAACTAACCTCTGTTTCCTACTTTAGAGCACCGGCTGGTAGGTCTATTGGTGCTCGAGACTTTCGAAGCCTTCGCTTAACCAGCTGTTTCTATTCTAGGGGTCGCGAGTCAGGCGGGGATGCCTGGAAGCAATACGTCCGATGGAGTGCTTGTACTCTGAACTTCTCAGACGAAGCACCACTCGCTCAAGGTGTAAACTTTGATTTGAAGTAAATTGGTCTTGAATCCAAGGTACGCTCTAAGGATTTTTATGTGCTCAAAGCGACTGGTTTGAATGCACTCCGCGCAGGCACGGCATACGTGTAGTTTACATCTCGATGGAACACGTGTGTGTGTCGAAATTTAATAGAAATTGCAGTGGTTTGGTCACATTCAGCAGGCGGTTCGCATCCGAAGAAGCCGTCGCGCCATTGTTCGGACCCACAGACACATGTGGGCTTTAAGACGCGCATGTGCAAGGGCTAGTTTATGATCCGCCAGGACTCGCACTAGTACGGTTGAGGTCGGGCGATAGATGTGGTCAGTACCGTTCAATTCAGCCTTAATTTCGATAATACGTTGCACTTCAGGTGATATGACAGTTGAGTCCTCGGCGGTCGAGACTAGGCGTCATCGTTTCTGCCCCATGTGGAAAGAACTGAAACTGGCGGCTTCGATTGAACTCTACACATGGTACGTATGGTTCTCATCCCTCATGCTGCATTTTCCGAGGGGATGTCCCCGCTTTACCAAGCACAGTTCACTAGAACTGTATACCTTTTCGTCAGGTCCCGCAAGGAGATGGTCGTTCGGCTCAGATTTTTCATCTGGGTTGAGCCCGACCCGCATATATAAGGCGTCATTCAGTGTTGGCCCCGTGGTTAACCTTAGTTCGCTCCTCGCGATTACGTTATGTTTACGGCTCAGTCGATTGCTCTCGCCGGTGCTGTCGCAGCCCAACTATGGACGGGTGTCTCTGCCGCGTCTCTTGGTGCACGGGCCACCGACCCATGTGCCAAGATTGCTGGCCAGTCCTTTGTTGCTCCCGCAGACGCTCGGGCTTGCTTGAGGTGGGTTGGAGTTCCGCCTTTCTGGTATGCATAGCATTAAAACCTATGCTTTCCGCCCCCTAGCTCGTTCCCATACAATGCTACACTCGCTAAGAACGTGATGGACGTCGTAGAAGGCGGTAGGAATACCCAATCTATGTTCCGGTCAACGGCAACTTACCGTTCGGGTGTTTTCTAGCAATCAGCTTCCTTACCTTCGAAGAGTGGCAAAAACTCACTCCTTTCCCTTTCACTGAGGCCTCTGTCAACCTTGACTTTGAGTTTGCTCGTATCAGGAAGACCAAGTACAAGGTAACTACTGTATATCTCGACTAATTCCAGTTTAAGCGTTTTCTTACGATTCCTCCATGAAGACGGACTACGAGTTCAACCGAGATCTGTTCAATGTGATCAAGTACGTATAAATCGATTTACCTTTCTCGTATCTCACATTTTTGGGTCCTAGCCGCTTGGACGATGGGCACACCTGTAAGTGGTCACATCCAAGGGTTGAGCAAACAAAGTATTTAAAATGGGCCCAGTGTGGCTTCCGAGCTGCTACAGGAACGCGTTCCAGAATATCTTGCCTGCGCCTGTGGTCGCTCTGGAGAAGAACGGGGCACAAGATATTTACATAACCCCTGATGCCGTCGAGTTCATTTCCTTACTGGGCGCGAACTACACCTCGTATTACGACCAGAAAGGATTCAACTGGAAGAGGTACGCTGGTGCCAAAGTAGGTGTTCAAGTTATTCGTCGCATATATATCCTTCACTTGGGCGAATAGGTTTTGACGATCGAAGGCCTTCCTGCATGGGCGTGGGTAACACAATCGTACCATATTGCTATGATGTACTAATATCCACCCGGCAGCTATGTGAACTTAATTGCTACTACACAATCCGGAAACTGGGTCGACCACAACATTCGGGTAAACTCTGTCCTTAGTTCTTACAGAGTGACAGGCAACGCGTGGTCTCAGCGCCTCGGGGACCTCGCAGGCGGCCTTTTCCCGGATAAAGATAGTCTAAAAATGACTGTAATCCCCACCACTACTGGTGCAAAACCAGAGACGGTCACGGTGAGTACAACACACTAGCACCCAAAATGAAAGCTGAGCTATTTGTTCCCGGCATGTAGTTCGACTACCGCTCCAATTACTTGGGAGCACCATTTACTGACGGGCCTTCCTACTGGGCAGCGAACTGTGTTGCCCAATCCACCACTAACGGAGTGGACCATCGCCCGACTGAAGGCGTTTCGAAAAAGATATCGCGTCCTGATTTGCGCCCCATCGCTGTATCTGTAGATGCTGGCGCGCCAGAGGGGATCGTACTGCCGGAACCCTACGTGCCTACTCAGCCTGTCGTGAGTAAGGAGAACACAAGCTTACAGCATGCTGTTAATTTTGGACCTGTGTAGCTCGCTGGCGGAGATGGTCAACTAAAAGCATATATCTTGCCTGGTCAGTCATGATTTGCTTTCTTAATTTCCGTTTTTTATACACACTATCCCTAAATTTCAGACAACAAAACTGGTGTAGTAAGTTAACCTCTTGTCAAGTACCGGATCCGGTGACTAATCGACCCACATCTTTAGCTTATGGTTGGCTCGTTTGGTGGAGACTATACCAAATTTCAAACCGATACAGTCGCTGCACTGGTCAAATTCAAGTCCTCCGGCGTACAACAACTCATTGTTGACACTACGGGCAACGGTGGTGGATTCGTCTGTCTGGGTAAGAAGCCACTAAGCCGTCCACCTGAGAGTGATACGATAGCCCTGGGCACGCAGGCGAATTTCTCATTAATGCACTTGCGGGGACTGGCTTTGGCTACGCGTGAGTGATGAACCATTACGTGGTGTGTTACGTCGGAGATATAATTCCCTGGTATTGGCTCACAGCGGCTTCGAATCAACCACGAGAGCGAACCCCCTGGCCCGGAAGATTGTGGCGGCTGATATTGCTCAAGGTATTGATTACATGTTTTATTCGCCTAACAGTAAGCACACGTTTTTATTGCACTTTTCCTTTCTAAGCGCTGAAATAAATTCCGTCAGACTGGGCGTTTTTGAACAACACACCTCAAGCGTCCAACTACAACTACTTAGAACCTCCGAGTAAGACCTTCCGTCCAGTCGAGAACCTCATGTTCTAACACTGCTGGCGCAGCAAACCTCCTAATCAACGGCGTGATAGATTCCGTCTCCAAACGGTTCTATGATATATGTGCGTAATACGGCCCTACCTCCAAACCCCTGCACTTACGAAAGTCCGTAGGCACCCCATATGACGTCCAATTGCCAGCTGAGCCGGCTTTCCCAGCCTCGAAGGTATCGAGTAGTGCTCGATACGAAACTGTTCAAGCTAAGAAATTTGTTTAGATCCTGATCGTTGGTAATGGATTGTGCGGCTCTACTTGTGCGCTTTTCAGTGGAGTTGCGTATGAACGACTGGGTATTAAGGTTATCACGTTTGGAGGAAATGCAAGTACTTATTTAGCCAAATTCTCAATATACCACTTACTTGTGTTTAACCTTCCAGCCAGGAGCTCCTATGAACTTCAATGGTCTCGCAGGCAACCAGGTACTTGAGTGGGCTAGCTTGGACTCAGAAATCAAAACTGCAGGCTTGAAAAATGTGCGTGCTTCTTTCCTTGCCACAGGTAAACGGCACCAACCTGCCCCGACTGACCTATAGGATGCGCTCGCGCCGCCCGATCTTCTTGTTAACGGAAACATCCGCATCAACTGGAGGTACGCCTGGTCTTGGAAGTCGAAGAATACCCCACTGGGTAAGAAGCTTGTTTCAGAGAGCTGGCTCAAGCTTAACCACTTGGCATACAGCATTCTTCGTGGAACGTGCAAACATTCGGCTCGCGTACACAGAGGATACTTACAACAACCCTCAAAATCTCTGGAGCTTCGTGTGGGTGGGCAAGAAATACCCCAATGACGCAAGTGCTGACGAAATGACAACAGTGCGAAGACTTACTTCAAATAAAGCACCGTAACAAGCGAGGTGGCATATGGCACAATGATAAGCGCGAATTTTTGGTAATATTAAAACTCGATCGCGTGCTCTATACTTTGACCCAAGAACCTTCATATGCCAAGCTTCCATATGTCGCTACAGATAGTTCGCCTACTATATTTAATCCTCTCCCTCTTCGGAATCATGCGTTGATTCTTCCGCATGTGGTTACCTCCCACTTTGGGCAGGTAGTTCTGCGGAATGGCCAACTTAGGCCAACATCCTGGCTTCTCGTCGCTCGGTTGAACATGCGGAGGGCCGCGAAGATATTATAAGGGTTTCTTTTCGTGGTTCCCTCATTTCTGTCTCGGTCGATGGTGCTTTCACCTTGATAGCACCACGCGTTTGAAGCCGATCGCCAACCTTTACCTGACTTATAACCACCCTTGGGCTCCTCGCAGGTTGGACGTTCTCGCACCTGCAATATGACCTACAGGCCTTCCCTCAGAAGTTTGGGAGTCCTCGCGCTCGCCACGTTCGCAGCCGCTAGTGGGGTGCCCAAGAGAGCAGTTGATCCGTGTGTAGCCATTGCGGGCCAAGCCTACCCCAAGCCATCAGCAGCTTTAGCATGCCTCAGGTGAGCACAAACACCGGGTTTGTTTACATATAGTTGGGCTTAGCACAGGCTATAATAGATCATTCCCTTTTAACGCCACTCTCGCAAACAACGTCCTGGAAGTTGTTAGCAAAGGTAGCACACTAATATATGCCTTTGGTTTTGCAGAAAATTGACATTACGCTGGCCCAGTCACTCCTTTCTTTACTTTTGAGGATTGGCAGAAATCCACACTAGTGCCGTTCACCGAAGCTACCTCGAATCTCGGTGTCGAGTTTGCTCGTGTCAAGGCGACCAAATATAAGGTAACTCTACTCCCAGTTTGTTGGCTTTACAGCTTAGAAATATGGGTTATAGACCGATTACGATTTCAACCGTGACGTATACAACGTTATCAAGTGAGCTGTACTTCCATCTGCACAACAGAATGCTTAGTTATAACGTCCCCCCTTCCGCAGCCACCTCGATGATAGCCACACTTGTGAAGTTCTATTCTCTCGAAGTTAATATTCTCAAGCTCATAGGACATTGATTCTACCAGTGTGGCTTCCTGCTTGTTACTGGGCAGTCTTTCAGGTATGACCCTATCGTCGCCCGCGAATCGCCTGGCGTTTGACTGGACCCGCCCTCCTTAGAATATCGCACCAGCGCCCCTTATTGCCTTAGAGAAGAGCGGCTCTCAGGACATCTACATTGCTCCTGATGCTGGAGAGTTCATCGACCTGATAGGAACCGCATATACCTCGTATTACACCGCAAAAGGGTTCGACTATAGGGGATATGCTGGTGCAAAGGTGAGTAAAATCCACCGCAGAACAATTATACCCAGTAAATACGACCTTCAATTAGGTGTTGACCATTGAAGGCACCCCTGCGTGGCTGTAAGTGGCCTCCTACACGCAGTTGTTCTGAAGTTGATTGTCCTCGTGTCCCAGCTACGTCAACGGAATCGCGACTACCTACTCTGGCGAATAAATCGACCACAACATCCGCGTCAACTCTGTTTTTACCAATTACCGCATCTCCGGTGGCGCATGGTCTCAACGACTTGGCGATTTCGCCGGCCCTCTCTTTCCCGACAAGGATAACGTGACTCTGACGCTCGTCCCGGCCAATTCAACCAAGACCGAGACCGTTATAGTGCGTACCTTTGACATGTGTGGGCAGGACCATACTGAAGCTTTGAATGTTCAGTTTGAATACCGTGCGGCCTATCTTGGTGCACCATTTACCAACGGGCCTTCGTTCTGGAAAGCCAACTGTGCTGCAACCAGCAATACTAACGGAATGGACTACCGCAATAGCGCGGTTTCAGTCAAACGTGATCTATTGAAGAAGAGGCAGCCTGTTGTGAAAATCAGCGCAGCGCCTGTCATGGCCGTTGGGTTGCCTTCGCCTCACCAGCCGACCCAGCCTGATGTGAGCGGGCCAATTGACTCCGACTCAGCTAATTTACTGACTGGGGCGGTAGGTCATCAACGGTACTGGCGTCATCAAGGCGTACGTTCTGCCCGGTAAGTTCGCTATTAGATTATAAATATGATATTAAGTTTTATTGCTACAACAGACAAGAAAACCGGAGTTGTGAGTGGATCTGCTATACCAAACCTAAACACACAATATCTCATCATTGTGTGCCTAGCTTATGGTGGGATCCTTCGGTGGGGACTATGTTGGATTCCAAAACGATACGGTTGCAGCACTAGCCAAGCTCAAGACCGCTAGCGTTCAACAATTGATCGTGGACACCACCGGGAATGGGGGAGGATATGTGTGCCTAGGTGAATCCTATTATCAGAGCCTACAGTGTCTGGAATAACACAACCATCCGACCGTAGGAGAGTTCTTGATCAATGCGTTGGCAGGGACGAAGTTCGGCTATGCGTGAGTACAATTATACTCACTACTTGAACATTATTGACGATTACACAGAGGGTTTGAGTCGACTATGCGTGCTGGTCCCCTCGCTCGCAATATTGTCGCGTCTGACATTGCTCAAGGCATCGACTACATGTCCCACAGTCCGAATCAATGGAGTTTCTTGAATGATACTCCCCAGCCAGCGGATTATAACTACATGGAGCCACCTAGTGAGCTTGGACCACCTGATAGTTGAATGACCGTGCCGACATATTCTTCATCATAGCTAACTTCACCGTTAATTTGACCAAAGACGCCGTTTCCAAGCGTTTCCACGAAATCTGTACGCCGTATGACGTGGGCCTCCCTGCAGAACCTTTCCTTTCGGCATCTAAGGTATACCTACTCCACCCTCTCACGCTGGTATTGCTCAACAAGAATCATAGATTATCGTCGTTGGAAACGGTGAATGCGCCTCGACTTGTGCCTTGTTCACCGCCGTGGCTTATGAGAAAGCTGGAATCAAGGTTGCGACGTTTGGTGGAAACGTAAATTTTACGCCTTCTACTTTAAAAAAGTTACACTTACAGCCGCATATAGCCTGGTCAAGCGGTGGATTTCAACGGTATGGCTGGGAACCAGGTGCTCGAGTGGGCAGATTTGGATTCAGAGATCAAGACCGCCGGCCTAAAGGATGTAAGTGGATGAATACTTCTCAGCCCAATGCAAGAAAATTTATTGGAAAATACAAAGGATCCACTCTCCCCTCCGGATCTTCTCGTCAATGCCAACTATCGCATCAACTGGCGCTACGCGTGGTCTTGGCAGAACAAGGCCGAGCCACTCGGTATGTGTTTTTGTTCTCTCCGTAGAGTTATTCCACTGACACTCTGACCCTTTCTAGCGTTTCACGTGGAACGTGCCAATTACCGTATCCCGTACACCGCCGAGACTTACATGTCCCCTCTGGGCCTACGTGTATGCGCTATTTTTCTTCATTCTCCACCTGAACAAGACTGACACCAGATTGTAGCGCTGAGGCCTACTTGAAGTAAGCCGATAAACGACATAGGCTGACCCGTATAGACGATGTTGCTTTCATTCGTTGGTGTTCCTGCGCTTGTTGTATTTACCTAGCCCTGGTTCTAGTGAATGGGTGAGCTGAGTAAATGTACAAAAATTGGTTCACCGGCACTATGGAATACTCGGTTGTCTACACTTTGCCTTGCAACTTCATTGGCACTCAAGTCCCGAGTTTCCCGTGGTTCGTGTGGCGGACCCTTTTGGATGTATTTGTCCCTTGCCTTACAAGTCGGGATTACCCACGCTATATATCTGATATTCCCGATCTCCCCGGTCTCGCAGTACTCGAATACTATGACGAACACTGTGCCCAAGGGTGATTTTGTAGTAGTCTTGAAGGTGGGTTATTTCTCCTTGTCTCTTTCGCGAGTCCTTCAATGTTTCCAACATCCCATCCCCCAGCGCGCTCTCAGGGATAAAGAGACACGCGAACTTGTAGCAAAGGAGCTAGCTTTGTATGACGCCAACGAAGGACCGAGCGGCGCACCCACTGTATGCCACACCCCCTCTCACATGAATAAGTCCGCTCTCTCACCTGAAGGTGTTCAGAGTCGCACGCCAAAAACGAAACAAGAGGACGAGACTGAACGTTTGCTTTCAGAATTTGCGAGAGGTATGTCCATGGTAACGAATTACCTTGGGAGCATATGCGCAAACAACCAACCTTTCAGTCTCACTCGAGGAACGGGTATTATATCTAGAAAGGACAGTCGCCAAGCAGGAGGCCAAGATAAAAGCGCAGGGAGAAGACCTTGTAAAGCTCTGGGAACTTATGGAGGGTGAAGTTAGTGGACACCACGGGGCACTTGGTGCTTTTCTCTCATTTCAGCACGAGTACAAGGTATCAAGTGGAGATGAAGGCGAGGGAAAGGATTCGCACTCTGATTCGGATCAGGGGAAACAGAGAATGGATATCCGTGTTCAGACAGCGAGGAGGGGAATTCCTCGGCAGACAGCTAGGAAGTCGTCTCGGCCAGGGAGGGCGCGCGGCGGACGGCATAACTAGCAAGTGGAGTTGAACAAGAGATGGACGTGCTATTATTTTCGTGCCAGTACGGCAAGTACCCACGATAGTACAAACAAGTGCTGCCCCATTTATATGATGTAACAACTGTGACAAAACCTATATTCGTCTCGGACTGTCTAATTCCAGAAATACAGGGCGGGTGCTAATGGATACACGATATAGCTCTACCAGCCTCCCTCGATAATCGCCTTGATAGCAGGCGCAACCTGTTTCCTTGTCGCTTTCCCGTTCCTCTGCTCCCATGCGCGAGCCCGGCGACCCTCAATCCCTTCCAAATCTCTCCTTTCAGCATCCAACACCTCGTCCGCCTCTATGCTCTCGTACAACTTCTTCTCCAGTCCAGTTGGCGCGTCCGCAACCGCACCCTCCGCAGAAGGAAACACAGCAAGCATCTCGCGTTTGTGCTTTTGCTTCTTCTTTGTGCGGAAGGTCGTAAGGACGCCCGAGAACGTGAGGCTGCGCTCCGAGATCCACTGGGCTTGGTCGGACCAGAATTTGGCGGAACCGTCGCGTTCGATCCAGTCGTCCAGGGCCATTGGAACGGTGGAGAGTCCAACACGAGTAAAGTTCCCGGTGCCGGGTAAGCCGAACTCGTATTCTTTGTAGTCGCGACGGAGGAGGTCTCGTCCCGAGAGGTGTGAGATGGTTCGCTTGGCCTCGAATAGGAGCTCGGTGAGATCTGGGATCGTCTTGCTCTCGGTGGAAGCTTGACCCGTGGTCGACATGACGCCGAATCGAGAGAGCGGGTAGAGAAACTTGCTAGCAGCGAGGTCTGTAGCGTCGGCCTTTCCGCCATCTTCCTTCTTCTTGAGTCCACCAGTGTCGACGAGGATAGCCGAGAGCAAGAGCGAAGTGACGTCGGTGGTCACCCCGTTGGATGGGAATCGGCTTTGGAAGTGGCTTGCGATGATAGATGCGCACGAGCCAGTCGGACTAATGATCCTTGGGTTGGCGTTTGTATGTTGCTTTTCGTCCGCGTGGTGGTCGAATATCGCGGTCACGCGATCGGCCCCCTCGGTGATAAATTTGGGCAGCAGGCGATTGTGATCTACGAGCACAAACGAGGTACGAAGATTGGACAGTGGTATGGAAGTGGTAATGTCGTCGATGGTGAGGAGATCGTTCCGATTTGGATCAAGGTGGGCGAGTTGAAAGGCGAGGAGGTTCTCGGGACGGAGAGCAAGGTCGACACGGGGCGTTTGGATAAGGGCAATTGTGCGGGTGTTGTCGAGTGTAGTGGAGAGGTATGAATGCGCGATGGCGCTCGTGCATGAATCGAGGTCTAGGGGTACGTTTGTAGGAGCAGTGGCGGAGAGAAAGGACAGACTTACCTCCAGCCTCATTGCCCATGACGATGGTCCAGCCCTCGCCCCGATTAGAGGAGATATTGGCGAGAAACGATTGTTTATTATTCAATAAGAACGCAGAGAGTGTGCTCATGTTGGACGACGAGGCCAAGGGGGCGGTTTTGGTGGTGATCGAGGTAAAGGGAGCTTGCAGATAGGGCAGGATCTTCGAGCGCAGGTGGTTTCGCACAGCTGAGATCATCGTGGATGCAATCACCAGGAGCGAAACCAATGCAAATCCAGCGCACGGGACTAGCACTCGTCGGCTCGGTAACTTCATGGCGAGATCAAGATAAAGCCATGGCGGCGCTTGTGTCCGACGGCGAGCACGGGAAATCCGGCGGAAATTCTGCTCCGAACGTCCGACATCCATGCGATGCGCTCTGTTGAAGCGAGCAGTAAAGTCGTTTTCTTTTCCTGCCAGGACGCTCAGGATGGACTATTCGACGAGGTCCAAGTTTGATCTAATCATCGTCGACGGTTTGTCTGTGCATACTGCTCTGGGTGCTTCACACTGGCCACGTCCTGGAGTCGAGCAGCAACCCCAGCCGCTCGTCTTGTCCATTACCATTCCACACGATCTCGCCCAAGCCAGCGCCGGAGACAACCTAGAAGAGTCAGTCAGCTATGGGTCTATTTGCAAAGTCGCCGAGGCTTGCGCTCACGAAAAGGGCAAATTTTCGTCGGTTGAAACCCTCGCTGCTGGGATCGCTAGCTCTTGCTTTTCCAAGTTTTCGAGTGTGCACGAAGTTCGATCTATAATTGAAAAACAACGCGCACTATTGCATGCTCAAGGTGCTGGGGTCCAATCCGTGCATCGTCGAGCTGGTGATCCGACAAACGACATATACTTTGTTCGGGATCTTGAGCTGAGTACAATCATCGGCCTGCACCCCTGGGAGCGCGTTGAAAAGCAACTAGTCCGAATAAACTTGCAATGGACACTTGCTCCTAATAGTCCTGCTCTCCCTATTACTGGGTTCGACTTTCGTAGTCTTGTATCTCGCGTTTCGGATGTAAGCTCTCTTTCGTCTAGTCGAATGATATGATTTATTTTTGCCCAGCTCACAATCGCTTCTTCGTACCAAACCGTCGAGTCCCTTGCGACAAGCATTGCCCAAACGTCCCTTGAAGCTGGTCAAAATATCGACGAAATCACCGTCCGGGTCGGAAAACCGAGCGCACTGATGATGGCCAATACCGCCGCAGTACAAATAACGCGTTCTTGGACAGACTTTCCAGAGTTGGCACGCAATTCATTATCACGAGGCTTGGCGTTTGTGCCCCCAGCTGAAGGGCACGTCGCGATACTCGCGCTTGGGTCAAACATAGGTGATCGGTTTGGGCATATCGAAAAGGCTCTGAAGATGCTGGAATCGGAGGGTGTCAAGGTCCTGGACACCAGTTTTTTGTATGAAACTAAGGCCATGTACCACGAAGATCAGGACCCGTTCGTAAACGGTGCTTGCGCAGTGAGTTTATGTTTGCACTTCTATGCTGATCCACGCTGAGAATGTGTAGATACATACGCCCCTAAGTCCTGTCGACCTACTTGCACTACTCAAGCGTGTGGAGGAGCAAGTTGGAAGAACCCCCACGTTCAGAAATGGACCACGTGTCGTCGACCTTGACATTATCTTCTACGACGACCTCACAGTGGATATCACCGATGGTAACCTGCCGTTGCAAATCCCGCATGTACGACTACGGGAGCGGGAATTTGTACTGAGGCCCCTGGCTGAGTATGCCTCTTGCTAAATGAGCGTGCCTAGTTGTACTGAAATACAACTGTAGCATCATACCAACATATACCCATCCCGCTCTCAAAATACCCGTCCAAACACTCCTCGCCTCTCTCCCTAAACAACCTACACCGATGGGCCGCGTCATGCCCCTCTTCCCAACCCACCTACCCCCCAACTCATCGTCCTCATCATCTCGCCCTTACTGGACCTGGGGGACCCAAACTCTCGTCATGGCCACCCTTAACACAACCCCCGACTCCTTCTCCGATGGTGGGGACCACAACCAACTCTCCTCTGCCCTATCCTACGTACACCGCTCGCTCGCGTCTGGAGCACGCGTGATCGATGTCGGCGGGTACTCAACAAGACCGCGCGCCGAGGTAGTTGGCGTTGAGGAGGAAATAAAGAGGATCGTTCCTATCATCAAGGCGCTGAGGGAAGAGGGCGTAGTTGTGAGCGTGGATACGTTTAGGGGAAGTGTAGCGAGAGAGGCAATATTGGCGGGGGCGAGCTGGATAAACGACGTTAGGGCCGGACGGGGCGAGTACCTCTCTTCCTCCTCTCCTCGAGATGGACCAACAACGCTTGACGTATCGCGCGAATTCGGGTGCCCGATCGTGCTCATGCACTCGCGCGAGGCCGCACACGAGGACAAAGAGTACCCGGAAGGCGTCTTGGAAGGCGTTCGGCGAGAACTCGGTGCGTGTGTCGAAGAAGCGTTGAAATCCGGAGTGAGGAGGTGGAACATAATCGTCGACCCTGGGTACGGATTCAGCAAAACCGTCAAAGGAAACGTCGAGCTCGTGCGGAACCTTAAACATCTCACATCGACCAAGGACGTATTGAGGAACCTGCCGATTCTGGCCGGGACGTCTCGAAAGTCGTATCTCGGGGCGATTGTTGGAGGAAAGGCTGGGGAAGATGCAAAAGAGCGTGACTGGGCGACGGCTGCTGCGCTGGGAGCCTGCGTGCAGGCAGGGGCAGATATTGTGAGGGTGCATAACGTGGAAGCAATGAAGGATGTTGTGGTCGTTGCAGATAGGATCTGGAGAGACGGAGAGTGAGGTTATATGCGTCAGTTCGTGTAATGTTTGGAAGAGCTATAACAGGAAATATATGATGACTGAAATAACAGTCATTAGACCTGGTTTCCTCAAGCTAATACGCTCGCAAAATCACGCCGTAGACCACAAGCATTCAGAAAATGCGTGATGATGTGCAGGGTACCACACTTTAGCCACCCTCGACGCCTGGCGCACGGACCAACCTTCACAGCTACAAATAGCCCCGACCACACATCCTTTGTTCCTCACCACTCTGGCCTTTTGGCTTAGATCAAGTGTAGTATCTGTTCTTTTAGTCTTAATCGACTAAACGCTGGCACCGCCAGCTATATCGATTATTCAATTTTTGTCGCCCGGGTTGATGCTCCTCTGCTTGCACGGGCGTCGACAAGATGACTTCGCCATTACAGTATAGGCTTGTGTTGTCGCGGGATTCTCTTATTTTTTAGAGGGTGGGAGGGCCTAACCCTAATACCAGGCCTGCCGTACATCCTAGGTCAATTGTGTGTAGTGTTTCTAAGTGTATAAGTATATCAACCAATCTTGCATGCCTAATCTAAGCCTTCAAAGTGTCATCACTTGCCTTGCCACTCTGGGCAACGTGTCCCTCGAGTGGCCAGTGTCCCGAGTTCCTGGTTGAATTCCGTTGAAAGAGGCCAGGGCACTTGCTCGGTCTTACCCGGCCGCCGATCAGCGCCTAACGCCACATCAGTTATCGACTTGCCACCACTCGCCACGCCCACTGTGGGCCCGCTCCTAACCTGATGAGAGCCGAGCTTAGTGTATAGTTACGTGTACGCAGGAGACAAATCTAAGGCATCTTATTTCTTCTCTAGTTGACTTTACTTACTAAAATGTGTGTCTTACTTACCCGATGGCTGTCCATGATTGACATCGATAGCATCCGTAAGGATCAAATGGGTGCTGGAAGTTCGACATGGCAGGGCGTCTTTCTGTGGCCCCATGACCTGTTACCCCTATTCTCTTATCTACATTCAAATATCACGTATAAATGTTCATGCTGCGCTGGGCGTCTCCCCTCACCGCAAGGTTATCTGCCCCCCCCTCCTCTCGCAACATTATATCTCACGATAAATATTATAAAACTATAAATTTAGTTTAACATGTGCGTATCCTTCTTCTATGCTTCGTCGGAGTCCAGCTGACCGTACAGTGTCGTAGGTCTGACGAATATCCCGAGTACGTTGCTGCCTCTTGTTTAGTGTTGTTTTCTCACAGCCCTAATCGTTCTGCATTTGCAGGACGTGGTCAAAAGGCAAGATCACCTATACCCAGGTGCCAGCCCCGCCCCAGCCCCAGCCCCAGCCCCAGCCCCCACCACCGCCGCCGACCCAAGCACAGCCTTGACATGGCAGCAACAGACAAGGCGGGCGGAGCGGGTCGCTATATCCGAGGCCCCGCCGTTCACAAAATTAGTTACGAAAGCTGAAAATGATTAGTTAAAGTGCGTTGGCAGTGCTAGGTGTGCTGCGGAGGCGCTTCTTGTATTGACTCGCCGTCTGCTCTGGGGTTTCTTCGAAGTAGTATGATTGTATGTACGATGATGAAGTATCTCTCGGTTTAAGGAAGACCTAAGGGGTGAACTCGGACATGCCAGCCTCTATTAAAATTGGCATTTGTCAGCCGCTGTTACACTCGCAGCACATGCACTATATACCTATTATAGCCCGCAGGCCCTCTGCGTTTAGAAGGTCTGTCGAGTCTGGGTATGTGCGCTGGACACCAGGTTTCGGCGCAAATAGGGGTCGTTTCCAAGCGGGCCACAACTTGCCGACCGGCAGATTTTTCTCGATCGACCGACCCACCAACCGCAACGATCTCAACGCTTCGTGGTGTAGTGAGCGCCTGAAACCTACAATGTCGGGATTTGTTGGTTGGTATTTGGACCTGCCTCGAATTGTTCGAGGGCTGTGGATCTCGGCGCATACAGGGCCTAAGCTCTGACTTGGGACGTATCTTGAACGTAGCGCGTTCGATCATTCGGAGTAAAGGACTTGGTAGGGATGGGGGCGGTTTGAGGCCGCATACAATCGCTTCCGTTCTCTCCATAACAGGGGGTTCTTACCGCTCCGCCGAGTGGCCGTGTTCGGCACAAGGGCTCGTATAGGGGACATAAGCCTAAGTGGAGCGAAGTTTTTCTTTACTCACCTACTGCTACCTCCACTGCCCTCCTCGCCCTCGATTTTCGACTTTCTCCCTCGACTTCTCGCCTTTCCTCGCCCCTCCCACATCGGCCTCCGGTTAAGTTATTCGCTCGTAAGTGACTTTGAACTTTGTTTACCGTTTGGCTAACGGTTTTTCTCCTAATTCCGCCGAAACCCTCCACCTGTACAACTTTCTTCTGCAACTGGATCAAGGCGCTTGCTCGCCCATATGTGGTCACCGATCAGCGCCTAATGCCACATCAAATTTTCCACTTGCCACCGCTAGGCGTTGTGCCGTGGCTCTGCTCAGACGTGGTAGGAGCCGAGCTTTGTCCACAGCTCAAGTATGCGAGCGGAGAGTTTAAATAATATTATTTCCTTTGACACGTTGGAAGCCATTATCTTATATTCATCCACGGTTGCCCATGGTCGGCATCGATAGCGTCTGCGAAAATCTGATGAGCGCCGGAAGGTCGAGGCAGCGTCTTTCCGTGCACCCATGACCTGTTGCCCCTATTCTCTTATCGCATTCAAACATCCCATAAATGCTCACGCTGCGCTGCGCGTCTGTCCTCGCCGCAAAGTCATCTGCCCCCCCCCCTCGCAATATCATACCTCGCTATAAATATTATAAAACTATAAATTTAGTGTAACATGTGTGTATACTTCTCCTGTGCCCCATTGGAGTCCAGCTGACCATACGGTGTCGCAGGTCTGACGAATATCCCGAGTATGCTGCCTGTCCCTTGCTTTATCTTGTTTTCTCCCGGTGCTGACCATTGTGCATTTGCAGGACATGGTCGAAAGGCAGGACCACTCATGGCATATCTACCATAACCACAGGAGGCGGCGGGCAGGGCGGACAGGGCGGACAGGGCGGACAGGGCGGGCACGGCGGACGGGGTGGTGGACGGGGTGGACGGAGTGGACGGAGTGGACGGAGTGGACAAGGCGGACAGGGCGGACAGGGCAGCCAAGGCAGACAAGATGAACAGAATGGTCACTAGGTCTGAGATCTCGCCCCCCATAAAATTAATTATGAACCTGAAAATTGTTAGTGAAGTGCATTGGATGTGTTGGGTGTATTGTGGAGGCGCTTCTTGTGCCGGCTCGTTGTTGTCCTGTTCTCGAGTAGTATGATTGTGTGTACGTTCAAGTTTCTTTCGTCTGTGGTGTAAGGGAGGCTCGATGGATGAACTTGGCCACGTCAACCTCCACTAAAAACACCCAGGTTAGTATCAGTTAGCCGCTGACTAGACCCTAGCTTATGTGCCATATACACCCCACAACACATCGCCCCTTTACGTTCAGAACACTTGTCGGATTTGGATATGCGCTGAACACCAAGTCTTTTCGGGGTAAATAAAGGTTGCTCCCAAACGGGCTATAACTTGTCGGTCGATTGAGAGACTTGGCCGATCGAAGCTTCTCGATCGACCGATCAACTGCAACGATCTGGGCGTTTCACGCTGCTGGAATCCACAAAGTCGGGATTTGTTGGCTGATGTTTTGATCTACCCCAAATCGTTCACGCGCTACGAATGTTGGCGCATATAGAGCCAAGTTCTGCCATGGGACGTGCCTTGAACGTAGCACGTTCGCTTCTCGGCGGAGTAAGGGACTTGTCAAGGATAGGGGGCGGTCGAGACCGCATACAATCGCTTCCGTTCTTTCCGTAACAGGCAGTTCTTACTACTCCGCCGAATGGCCATGTTTGGCACGGGGGCCCGCATAGGGGTATATAAGCCTGAGCGAAGCGATGTTTTCCCTCACTCGCCCACCATCCACTTCTCCCCACCCCGACTCTCGACCCCCCCCCCCCCAACTTCTCCCTTTCCTTTTCCGTTTCCACACGTCGCCCCCAGGTTAGTAAGTAACGTTGGGATCTTGTTTGCCCTTCGGCTAATAGTCTTTCGCCTTTCTCGCTGCTTCTCTTCAAGCCCCTCGCTTCGCCGCCCCTCCTCACCCCCATCCTGTCTATTTTCTAAAGAGCTAAAAGCCACCAAAATGACGCGAAAGAGGCATAAAAGAGGGAGAATACCCCAATAAACAAGGGCCGCCCACCTGAACAAAAAAGTCCCCCCCCCTCTCCCAAAGAAAAAAAGAAAAGAGTCCACGGGGCGTCACTAAAATAACAAAAGGACCATCGGGGGGACGCCAAATAAAAATAGGCTTGGGCGCATCTTGGGCGACGGGAGTTCAGCCGGTGTAGATGCGGCACCTCTCAAGAGGCTGGGCTCCTGTCATGCTTTGTGCGTTTCCTTCTCTCTCTTGTGGCGACGTCTGAAACTGACTGCACTTGCCTTTTCTGCTGGTGTCTTATCCCTTGGATGGCGGCGATTGTATTGGCGTGCGTGTGGTGGAGTGAGGGCTGGGTAGCGGTTGTGGTGCACGACAGAATCGTACCTCGTACTATGCTCCTTGAATTGATAAATGAATGAAAGTACATGATATGTCTGAGGTATAACCATTCGTTGGAGGGTCTTTTGAATAGAGGTGCTTGTCTGGAACCAAGATGCGGCCACCTTGAACCAAAACGTAGGCCCAAGCCCACGGTTATTGGTTCCAAAAATCCCTAGTGAATTTGAACAGATGTGATACAAAGCTGGGCGCTATATATACAGAGCAGCCAGTGATGTCCGTGGACCAGAATTGAAACATGCGGCGTGTGGGTGATTGAGGTATGTCACAGACAACAATCAATGTGAGAGGAATCCAAAACGAAGCCAACTATTCACAGGGCTAAACCCCTAATTATCTCGAAAATATCCAAAAGAAAGGGCACATAATCATTCAAGGCGACTTTGACCTACCCCACCTCAACGGCGAAGGAGTGTCGGGGGTAGGAGTCGACCGGCGAGACTTCATCAACACACGAGACCTCGACGCAGTCGATCCGCTCCGTGACAAACTGCCTGTGCTACGTTCCGGGAATACAGCTTCTAGAGGTGCTTCTCTGTTGGTATCCGGTTCTTCATCCTCACTTCAGTTGACGGGTACGCATATAAAATCACCGAAAATGACACACCAAAAATGAGTGATAATGCATCACAAACACTACTCTCCTCCCGCCCCCGCCCGGCCACTCACCAAACTTTGATAACGGTTTCCCTTTCCGTTGGTGCAATCTCGCGCTTCACTCTCTCCACTTCATGGAGCAGACGACGGTCGAGCAACCCCGGGGGGATAGGAACGCACTTGCGCCAGATTGCAAGTGAGTTGAGGGACGAAGATAGAAGAAACACAATAACCAGGACAGATGTCGCGGGATCGCTTTGTATGATCGCTTTTTGGAGGACGGGCTCTAGGGTTTTCTGCGCGTCTTTCAACGTAATCCTGTTGAAGGGGAGGGTATACATAGGCAAAAGGCGAAAGGGGGAGAATTACGTACCAGTCAAACGCCAACTCGCTTGGATAGCCTGGTGGGTGGTAGTCCACGTTGCACATGATAGCTCCCCGTATTCGACTTTGCACAAATTGTTCAGCCTATATTCGAAACACAATCAGCACCTACTCGTGCCATTATCCCCGTCATACTCATACTCACCCCGAATACAATTAACCTTTCTTTTATACCCTCGATCTTGCCGACCGCTTCGCCCACCCTCGGATCCCGGTTCAAGGGCAGACCCCAGATAATTCGTTCCTGCGCCGGTCGGTGCGTACCCACGAGGGCGCGCTGGGCCGAAACAAATGCGCTTCCGTTACTCTCGACCACACGAGGTGCCGACGAGCTCGGGCTTCTGGATTTAGTCAGCTTTCGAGTTAATTTGGCCGGGGGACCAGCGGGGGGGACATCGTCTTGACTCGCGCCTCCGTTAGGCGCATATCCCCCTGGGCTTATCGCACTCTGCGTTGACACCATTCCGCTATTGTGGGAAGCGGGAAGTAGAGCATGTGCAGCGGGCGAATGCCCAGTCTGGGTTTGAGGTTCGCTAGGCTGATGCTGGGCTCGAGTCGGGAGAGATGCTGGCTGGTACCGGGCTTGAGGAACGGTGGATTCATACATAACAATGGGTTGAGGAGGAGGCGGCGGCGGCCGAGACTGAGCTTGAGCGCCATAAGACGTCCCCCATAGCCCAGGCTCGGAAGCCAGCACGCCGCTCCTCCACACGGTAATGGCAGCGCTTTGGGGACCGGCGACAGGTGAAACGGGTGCGGAAGCAGCGGTGGGTCGTCCAGCCGATAGTGCGAGGGAAGCAACTGCGGGCAAAGCCGCAGACGGGCCGGGTGGCCGAGGTAACGTTCTCGATACACTTCGTGCTTGAGTGCTGGCGGAAATCTGTGAGCCCGAGTTTGGACTGGACAAGGCAGACGCCGGGGCGGAGACGGTGGAGGCAGGTGGCGGAGTAAAGCCATAAAGTGCCGCTTGAGGAACTCGTAGGAAACTGGACACGGGAGCTGAGGTGGGCTGTGATGAAGCCGCACTAATGGTAGATGGAGGGGCAAGAGTGGATGGAGCAGGCGCCACACGAGAAGGTGACACCGAACTTGATGTTGTAGATTGTGATCCCGCAGGTCGAGAGGGCGAAGACGGCTGTAGCGCGGGATTTTTCACTGGCCGGAGTGGAGACGTTGGGGAGAGCGCTTGTATAGGTTTTGTAGGAGAGGTAGGCGCGGAGCGCGGGACCAACGGTTTAGTAGTCTCGATAGCTATCTCGTCCACAGTTGGCCGGGGGCTTGCAGCGATAGTCGGGAGAGATTGTGCCAAAATCAATGTTTGGGAGTGTGACCGAGAGCGTGTGTGAGTACTTGATGGCGGCGCAGCCAGGGACCGATATGAGGTCGGTGGGGGTGCGGGCTGGCTGACCCGTCGTTCACGGGAGGCCGTAGACGAAGGGGCAGGTGTGAGAGGGCTCCAGTTCGGAGGGATAATGTCCCCTGGCCGAACGACGCCGTCAAAGCTGCGCTTGGGTGGAGAGCTAGTAGTAGATGAGACGCTGGTGTCTGCTTTGGATGGAGAGCTGAGCTTCGAAGGGGAGCTTGAAGGATTGGACGATACTGTTGAAGATGCCGTTGTGGGATCCAAGCTCGGAGGGGCTTTCCGTTTGATCTGGTGTGTGGTAGGATTCGCAGGGAACGTGACCGAGGATTTTTGCGGAGAAGACACTCCAGAAGAAGCCTGAGAGCCAACAGTGGAAGCAACTGGCCAGCCCGCAACGCTAGATCCACCAGCGCTGCTGCCCCACCTGCTACTAGGATTACTGGCACTGAGTAGTGAGAGAGCTTGTGTAGTTGGATAGCGTCTGCTTCGGTCTCCAATTTCCCAGTCTTCGATGCCTAGGATCTTTTCATCGGCCCGTAGGTCTACACCCCCAATTTTCGGGACTGGTGCTGTATAGTGTGTCACAAAGATAGCGTGACGAGATCACTCGTCAATTCTTGATGAATACGATTGGGACTTACGGTAGGCGAGTTCCTGAAGTGTCTGTCTTCGGGGTTTGCGTATCGGCATGATTGCTGAGATCGACTTGTGGGTCCGAGCCCGATGGTTGTGAAGGCGACAATGTCAAGAAGCAATCTACTTGCCAAGAAAGGGAATTCAAGTCAGGAAATATAAGGAACAACAAGCTCTTTCGATACAGAGCCCTTGAAGGCCAACCCACTTTGAATAGTCGGAGGAGATATTATACGAGTATTAAGTTTAGTCGACCCGATATGCAATTCGATGCCGTTTTATTAGGATGTTGGATCACGCGTGCCGAAAGCCGAAAGCCCGTAAAGCTGGGAGGTAGGCCTGATTTTCGGAGTCGAATTCGTAACTTAATAGGTAGATAGAGGGTTTTAAAAGTAAACGTGTCCTAGGGCATGCATAGTGGTGAGGGAGGAGTCGAACCGAGCAGGTGGTAGCCCGCCAGGCGCCAACCGTCACTCACCACGGTCATGTGACACATCGTGCGTTTAATCAAAACGTGACAGCAAGCCACATCTAATACAAATAGAGCCCGACTGGCTCCCAATCAAGTAATTCACTACGCGTCCCTAAGGCCTGATAAGACTCAGTAACTCGACTTGTACGACATCCTATAGGTGCTACTGCTACATCCCACCAACCACATGACAATAATGTTCTTGGCAATTCTCACGTTCTCACCAATACATCTAAACGTCCTATGGATGCTTCAGCCCCAGCGCTTTAAACCCCAGAGTAAACTGAGTTCAGAAGCCGGCAAGTGAATTCTAACTATCGTACATGTATCCAGTCTAACTACCTTTCCGGGAGGTCGATTGACTTTTAATTTGCTCACTAGAGTGTGCTAGCACCAGGGGGCAGTTTGTCAGCTTAGAAAACCTTTCTTGGGTAGCATGACAAAAACAACACACTTAGACCCGGCAAGTTGTACTTCACGAACCATTATTGAAGTGTGAGCTCAACTGGCACTGTCCCAGTCAAAGCTAACGTTATTCGCCGTAGACTAATGAGCTCGTTCGAATACAGCTGCAAGAGTATCAGGCTCAATCTTTTGATAGGCGAAACATGATCATACTGTATGCGCCAGTGTATGTACATAATGCTCGTGGGGGGCCTGTTCATATGACCGTTACCAAAGCCACTGATTGGAAGGTGTAGGTAGAAGCTAGGGGCAACCCACAACTCCAAGAGGTCTGCGTCGATCCGCAGTACATTTCTTCTGGGTCCACCAGTTTGATGATTTAGGAGTTGATCCGCCAACAACAAATTGATCTGCCGTATTTCAAATCGACTCCAGCAAACGCCCACAACTGCCGCCGGTCAAACATACTTTAATCTACTAGAGTTTCACTATGCTGGCATAATGATTGAATACCTTCGAGCAAGCTATATCACTGTTGCTCTGTCCTGGGCTGAACACAAACCCGCGATTCTCGACTAGCCACCCCGACTGTAGCTGCTGCGGGTGTTTGCACGTTCACCAGCCCCCACCACATAGCTTCTTCTAACTTCCTTAAGAGGAGGTTCCCTCTTTGCCATATGAAAATGACGTATACAAATTGCTCCCGAACTCGGTTGCCGAGCCGCCGCTCAATGAACGGTGTGATAAAACTTAGGTAGCCTCGTCAAGTATGTTCACGAAGATACTCAAATGGGCCAACTATACTGCGCAATCACTCAAATCAATAACCAGCGCCGGACTATCGATGCACGGTGGCCGACTGGCGCAGCACGTTTCTTCTTTGCCCTTCTGTCCGCAGCTTCCCAGCCTTTGACCTTGACAACGAATTTTGCTTGGTTCGGCGGGCTTGGTACAGCCCGTCCAGTAAATGTGCTATTATTGGCCCTCGGTCCGCTGCTATAGTTTACTAGACGGAATGGTTGGGAAGTTGTTGCCGCTTGGCCGAGCTTTAGGTGCGCAGTTGCTCGTGAGATTTCCATTTTGGTCTGGGGCGCGCACGGCCCGAAGATCCCTGCACGTGCGACTTGGTATGGGCTGTAATGTTTGCGAGTACCTGCTCTGGCTTTGTTTGAGGGTAGCTTTTTTGCGTATATAAGGACGCGTATCTGCCTCGCTGTCTCAACATCATCTGTTCATTCAACGGACTCTTCAAAGCATTCTTTTAGAGACTCCTTCTGCACTACGGACTATGTTTATTCCTCGACTTTCAGCGCTCGCTGCGCTGACCCTTTCCTTTGGGCTGGGGCTTGCACAAACCACCACTACCACTGCGACTGCTACTACGTCCGCCACGGCCGCTGCCACCACCGTCACCCAGGCGCTCAGCCAGCTGGCGCTCAGCAGTGACTTTGTGATCACCAACGTGCCGGCCACTCGCACCTACAACTGGGTAGTATCCACCGCGACCGGGTCGCCCGACGGCTACTACCGGCCGATGCTCGTTGTCAACGGTGAGAATAGCATCAACGACCGCAGTACCACCCAGCACTCACTTTTACAATAGGGCAGTACCCCGGGCCGCTGATCGAAGCAAATGAAGGCGACACGATCGTTGTGAACGTACAGAACGACATGAGCCTCGGCACGACTATTCACTGGCACGGCATGTACCAGAAGGGCACACCGTGGATGGATGGACCGGCTGGCATTACGCAGTGCCCTATTCCTGCTGGATCAAGCTTCACGTACGAGTTCACGGTTACTGGCCAGTATGGCACGTATTGGTGGCAGTAAGTCTGATCAGCAGTTATGCTGGTGCTCCAAGGCTGACAGGTGTACCGGTTTAAAGTGCGCATGCATCTACCCAACTCGCCGACGGTATACACGGAGTGAGTACATAGTCCGTACATAAACAAGCTGTCTGCTGATCAAACTCACCCAGCCGCTAATCATTCACTCGCCGGATGATCCGCTGAAACGAGGGGTCGACTTCGATGAAGAGCAAGTGCTGGTGGTTGCTGACTGGTATCACGATACCTCGGCGGTCATTACTGCTGCGTTGCTCTCGCCCAGTGGTTACCAAGGCGTCAGTGGACACTGTGTGTACTGTATGCGCTGTGCTGACTTCGTTTACTTTGCCAGAGTATCGCTGCGCCATCACCCAACTCTGCACTCATCAACGGTCGCGGAACTTGGGACTGCGCGACCTATGGTAACAGCAGCACGTGCTTCACCCAGACGCCTGTCGAGATTCAAGTTGTGCCGAACAAGAAGTACCGGTTCCGACTCATCAATAGCGCTGCCCATGGTATGACCCCCCCAGGTTGACATGCTCTGCCCATATATGCTCATACTTTCGTTTCAGCCATGTTCTGGTACTCGATTGATGGTCACACCCTCAACGTCACTGAGGCAGACGATACACCGGTCTTCAGCCAAGTCAACAGTGCACTACACCGTCTCAGGTTCCACGACGGGCAACGTTACTCGGTTATCGTTGATACCTCTGTCGGCTCTGTCGGCGACGCGTACTGGATGCGGGCGGAGATGAACACTGCGTGCTTGACGACTCTGCCCACAGGCTTCGCGAACACGACACATGCGATTATGCGTTACGTGGACGCAGTTGGCTCGAGCACTGCGACGACGGACGACCCCACGAGTTCAGACTGGACTGACGTCCTTGGCACCGAGTGTCGCGACATTGACACGGCCTCTCTTGTGCCGATTGTTGCCCAGAACGCACCGACGACGGTTGTGCAACGCCGCCTTATTGATACTGCATTCGCCATTGCATTCGACGCGGATGGCAATCTTGATGCCGGATTTGCCGTCAATGGGACATCCTTCACGGACTATGTGTACAAGCCTATACTGCACCAGGTGAACCAGGGCTTGGCTGTGAACAGCTCGAACGTGGCGGCGGTGACATACACGGAGTCTGGAGCAGTGGACCTCATCATCAACAACCTCGACACTGGCATAGATCATCCCTATCATCGTGAGTCTAATCAAACGTTCGCCTCAAGATTTGACTGACAGCGATTCTTGCAGTGCATGGAATGTCATTCTGGATCGTCGGCGAGGGCTCCGGCATGCTCACGCTCGCACAAGCGGAGACACTCACTTACAACACCACCAACCCGATCCGCCGTGACACGCACGTTATTCCTGCCAATACTTGGGCGGTGCTTCGCTTCGAAGCGACGAACCCTGGTGTCTGGTGTAAGTTTTTACCACTACTATTCATGAAAAGGGCCGCATTGAACACACCGGTTGATTTGCAGTCTTGCACTGCCATATTGATTGGCATCTTGCTGAGGGTTTCGCTGCAGTTATTGTCGTTCAACCTGACGCAGTCGCGCAAATGACCATTCCTTCTAGCTCGACTGATGTGAGTGATATATGCATATGTTCGACGGTGCCTACTCAACCTCTTTTCTTCAGCTGTGCAACGACATTCCTGCTGGTCTTACCTCTGATTCTACTTCGCTCGGCCGCCGTTCGCTTCCTGGTGGTGGAAAGTTTGGTGGGTTCGGGGTGTATGCTTGAGGCACGCAGCTCGAATAGGAGCCTGGTGGTCGAAGCCAAACGTAGTGGTTTTACTTTTATATGGCTCTCTTGCTCAAAGTTATTCTATAACCGCTGTAGCACACCAGTGATCTAACAATCCCTTGGACTCGTCCTTCATTCCTTTGTTTTCAATGTGCCCGGACTTTTATATATGTGCTAGTTTGTCATTGCAACTGCATTTTGTTGCCCGCAATACAATTTTTTGGCTCCAATACTGTTGCTGCAGCAAGTTGGCCCAATCATTTCAGCTCGAGAGTTTCCGGAGGCATCTGTTTCAGGCGGTTTGTTGTTGTTACGGCCCGAAGAATATTGGTTGATTGCCTGTAGAAGGCTCAAACACAACCTACAACACACACGCACAGTGAGGAAGTATATATACTAATAATATGGTGGTTATTATGCCATTTTGGGTGGCCTGGAAGCGGTCTGTGCGTGTGGCGTATCAGGCGCGCCGAACGCGTCCCTGATGGATCTTGTACTGGGTTGTTTGGACCAACAACAAATGCTCTCGGGCTTTGCCACCACCTCACATCAGCACTTGGCTTTGAAGGGTTACACTAGGAGCATAATAATATAGAGGTAAACTAATTATTTTGAATAGTCTGTCACGCTCATCGCTCGACCATTTAGAGCAAAAGTAGCCTACCATCACAATAAGAATGGCGTCCGACGGAGAGGCGACACCCAAGGCACCTCGTCGAGGTACCAGAGATCGGAAAGTAGTCAAGCCTTTCGTATCTCGTACGTCCCCTGTTTATCTTCACCGATTCATATGCTAACCTACGAGCAGAATCCCAGCCAACTCGGAAGCGAAAGCGCTCCGGAGCCGGCGATAACAGCAGTGACACTGAGGGGACGACTGGTGGAAGATCGACGGGCAAGGGGAGCGGAGAGTCTTCAGACGAGGAACAGCCTGAACCGGAGGAGCCTCAGGAAGAGAGCGAGCGGAGCGAGGAGGAAGAAGAGTACAAAGCCCCACGACCGTCTCAAGCCAAGGCTGCGTCTACCTCTAGGGGGCGAGGAAGGGGCAAGGTTACATCAGGGACCTCCCGAGTAACCAGCAAGAAGCCTGTAACTGCAAAGCCGCGTGCAACCAAGGCGAGGGGGAAGGGAGGGAGCGGAGCTCAATCAACCGGAGATGTTGCAATTGCAAAGGACAACGCTCTGTTTAGTGAGTGTTGTATCAGTGATCCCTGTCTGGAGATGCTAAGAAAGCTTGTCAAGACGCCTTGTTGAACCCCTCCGCGGCACTACAGTCGACTGTCGATGACTATTTCGAGTCTTACAGCGAGTCGCCGGCGGCGGCCCTTGCAGATCTCGCAAACTGCATACTCCGCGCATGCGGCTGTAACGCTTCGTTGGACTCTGACGAAGTTCTCGATAGCGATAATGTTGTCGACAAGCTTGACGATCTCATTGAAGCGACCAAGAAGGTGCGCTCTCGACCAACAATACTTGGTATGGTTACTTGAAGTGGTGTCCATTTTCTCAGGAAACATCTCCTACCTACCCGCTCGCTTCCAAGCATCCGACATTCAAAAAGTTCCGCAAATCGCTCTCCGAGCTACTACATCGTCTCATCCAAACCGCTGCCGATCTCCCTCAACCATCCCCTTTGTACCCTTCATCCGACGACACTGGGCTCTTGCCGGTTCTCCAACCATGGATAGTATGCATGTCGACGTCGCTAGTCCGAAGTTTCCGTCACACGGGAACGGTCGTTGCCCTCGAGATGGAGTCTGCTCTATGCGAAGTTGCGCGAGACGTCGAAAAGGAGGGAGAAGTTCTGGGGCGGCAACGCGAAGCTGAGCGTAAGCGTCGTGCTAGTGCTCCTACCAAGGGTAAAGGCAAGACTCCCCGAGAGAAAGAGTTGGATAGCAAGGCTGAGGATGTGAAGGCGAGGAAGGGAGTCTTGAATGACTATCTCAAGGAGTTTTTCGACGAGTAAGCGTTTGCAACCCACGGGTTTTGAGGTGCTGATCTTTGTCGGGCAGTGTGTTTGTCCACCGCTATCGAGATGCCGATCCTGGGATCAGAGCAGATTGTGTGCGGGAGCTGGGGAAATGGATGAAGATCCATCCTACGTACTTTTTGAGTGGCCAATACCTTCGTTATATTGGTTCGCTGCTATCCGACATGGTGAGTGTCGTTAACCCCAAGCCTTTTGCCTCGGCTCACTGTCCCACAGAACACTTCTGTTCGTTTGGAGGCCATTAAAGCCCTCTCTGCGCAGTACACTTCTTCCGACAACAGCACCGTCCTAGCTTTGACTAATTTTACAGAGCGATTCAAGCCCCGTCTCTTACAAATGGCTGCCCAGGACTCGGACGTTGGCGTGCGGGTTGCCGTCGCTCGCGTGCTCACAGATATCGATGCCCAAGGCCTGCTCGAAGAGGACGAACAGGCTCCTCTATGCTTGCTTGTCTTTGACGTCGAGGCGCGCGTGCGTCGTGCTGTGGCCGGGTTCGTACGAGGAGTCTGGGATGCGGCTGTCGAAGAGAAACTAGTCGGCAAAGGCGGCAAAGGCAAGGAAAAGGAAAAGGATAAGCAACGCGCGGGCGTAAAGTGCTTTTTGTCGCTTCTGGTCAGCTGGATCAAGCTCGCGGACGCTTCAAGTGCCAATGGAGGAGATGCGGAGGAAGACGCCGAAAACTCGCAGCCACAAGCGCAACCTGCCTCTGGGATGGTTCTCTCTCTGCTACTTAGCTCTCCCGCGACCAAATCACGTATCGCACTTGCCGTCTCGGCGCTTTGGGATGAACTTCTTGCGTTGCGCGAGTGGAATGCGCTTTTGGAACACCTATTGTTGGATCACTCGGGCGGAGGAGAGGCCAGCGCGATGGCTAGTCCTTCAAAGCGGCGTGCGGCAAAGAACACAGACCCAGAAGGGGACCCGGCGTGGCGCTTGAGCGAGGCCGAGGAGAGCGTTGCGATGGAGGTGCTGATTGCCGTGCTAGAGTGCGTCAAGGAGGAGGCTGCTTTAGGCAAAAAGGTGCGCTCATCGGATGGAAGATGTTTGCCAGCGGAAAGCTGATGGCGTGTAGGGTGAGGATGAGTCTGTGACCATGGACATTACCCGCGCTTTGATGAAGGCTCTGCCACGGTTATTTGCCAAGGTTCAGACGGACGAGAAACGCGTGGGGGATGTGCTAGTGTTGCCCCAGCTTATGAACCTGGACATGTATGTTGAATTGCGCGAGACAGCGGTACGCACCTCCTCTTGCATTGAGGCTCAGCTCGCTAACACTATCCCTGGGTAGGCGTACGAACAACTCTGGAATGATGTAACGAAACAGTTCATGTCTCACTCCTCCCCCACGGTTCTCCGGCACGCTGTTGCAACAATTCAGCACTTTTCCCAAACGACAAGCCTAGCAAATACAAACGCGACCAAGATCATTGAGCTAGAAGACGAACTTGCGACGTCTGTCCGCGAGCTTCTTGCAGGACGAGAGGAGCTTGATATCGTGACGTTTACGGAAGATGAGGTGCATGCGTTGAGCGCGTTTGTCTTGAGGCTGCACACGCTGTACGGTGTGAGGGATATGACAAATTGGGTAGAGGAAGACGAAGGCGGGAAGGTTTCCAGGCTCGTAGACGTTTTGGGTGCGTTGACTGAGCGCGGCAGGTTGGGTTATAAGGAAGAAGAAATGGCAAGTACAATGGTCCCGAGGCGATGATTATGCTAACGAGCCCCTGGCAACAGATGATGAATGAATCACTGCATCTGCTTGTCCTCTACATCGCATGGAAAGTCAGATTGTTGCAGACGAACCCAGTTGCTGAGAGTGAGAGGGATAATGCATATGAGGAGCTCAAAGCGGTGCGAGATGCGTTGGCTACACGACTCACAGAGTTTGCGGTGGGGACGCAGTCGAATACTGCAGAGGGCGTTAAACGCAGTGTGGGTCTATCGATCTGGCTTTTGATGCGCTAATGCGAGCATTTTATCCAGGCATTCCAATGCTTGCTCAACCTGTACATTCTATTTCAGCCGTCTCGATCTGCGGAAGAAGCAGAGGCAACAAAACAACCCATTCCAATGGTCATTTCCGATGAACTACAACTCCGCTGTGCTGCATTCATTCAAGCTGAAATCGAGCGATATCTCGATTTGCTCGACGAAGAGCGAGGAAACCAAGGCAGAGATGACGGATCTGGAAGCGACCGCGCAAGTTCGTCTGAATTGAGCGATGAAGACGGGACCAAGATCAAGAAGGTCAAGAAGGCGAAGAAAGACCCGAAAAAGAGCGAGCGCGCTGGGTCTGAAGGTATGCCCCAATACACGGTCACCAGGATAGCTCCTAACCCACCTTGCAGATTCCCAAGCCCTTCCTCAGGCCCGTCTCGAGCGCGAGTATGCGTTCCACCTTGTGATTAGCGCGTTCCTGCGCGCAATTCGAACCGGCGCGATCAACATCGAGCACTCAGCCGTGTTACTGGGTCACTTTGGGCGTGTCTCGTCTGTATATGACCAGTGCACAAAAGTTATCATCGAAGTGCTGCGTGAGGAGGGCATGTACGGCGGGAATGCGGAGACAGTGGGTAGAGTGCTCATCAATGCGCTCCAAGAGGTAGGCCACCCAGTCCTTGACTGTCCATCGTCTGACATGTTGTTTGCAGTCCTTTAGTCACTATATCGACAATATCACGAAATCCGACGCTAACACCATTGCCCTCTCCAAAGCCCTCCAATCCGCTCTCGTCATCCGCGGCGCACAGCTATCGATTCTCCGTCGCCTAGACACAGTTCAAGTCGCCGCTGTGCACACTTCCTGCATATCCTGGGTCGTAAAGAGGCTTGCAGGGTTTGAGGCAATGGGGAACAAGAGTGCGCGGAATCGGGCAGTGGCGTTTTTCAAAAGTCTCGTTTGGCTTTTGGCGACCGTGGAGAGCGCCGATGCAATTCGAATGTGAGTGGACTTGGCGATGATTGTAGCAGCTGCTAAACACCGCCTTGTAGTAAAAATCATTTGGACGTGTCGCTCAAAGATGCCAAGATAGAGACGCCCGCATCGTCCAAAGTATGGGAGCCACTGAGAGCATACGACAAGCGGTTAATCACTGCCATGGCCAAGGACAAAGGCAAGCTCAATTACGTCCCATATGCGTCCCCCTACTTACAATGCCACCAGCTCTCGCCGCCCGCATCAAAACCGGGGCCAAGAAAAAGTCTGGAGCGGCTACGACCGACGACGAGCGAGACCCAGACAAAGGACGCGCCACAGACGACGAGCGGGAGGCGCCAGGAAAGGACGAGCCAGAACAAGACGCACCTCTGCCTGCGCCAAAGCCGAGAGCGCGGCCTCGTCCGAAGCCCAAGAAGCCGACCACGGAAGACGAGGGGGATGTTGAGATCCCCGACGCTGGTGCCGAGTCTGCTCCCGAGCCTGCGCCGGCAGAAGAGCCAGAGGAACCGGCCTCGCGGTCCCCGACGCCGACGCCTCCTGAGAAGATGCCCAAAACCAAAGCTGCGCCCAAAACCCGAAAACGACAGCGCGAGGCTCAGGAGGAAGGGGAAGAAGAAGAGCGCGAGGCCGAAGCAGACGCAGAACCCGAGGTGCTAGCTCCAGGCTCCAAGCCGCCATCCCAGGCAGCGAGCGATGTTGGGTTCACTCGACGACGGAAGCGTGCCAAGGCATAGAAAGTTTTACTCGATCTGGTCGTTTGTGTTTTATTGTTTCAGTGTATTCTCCTGTTACCAGCAAGCTCGTATGTATAACTAATAAAGTCTGCTCGAGACTAATGCGAAGAACAAGAGTGCGAGCGCCGGGCTATAGGCAAAAACACAGGCGGAAGTATATGGTGAGAGGAAAAACGAAATGAATGGATGCAGACGAATCATGCGGCAATATACGAGAAATAACGAACGGCGTATTTGACAAAGCATAGTGAATATGGACAGAATAAGATTATGTATTAAATAGTCAGTCCTGGGGGAGGGTCAGAGCGGCGAGGATCGCAGCGGGCTATAGTTCGGTTCGTTGGTTAGTACACGTATACTAGTAGACAAGGGCGCAACTCACGTCTTCTGGAATGCCTCCTACGTCTGGAACGCGCACAGCAATCAGCCGGTCTGTAGACGCACTATATCTACGCAAAGCCTGGTCCGAACTCGAAGCGCGCAACAACTTGCCCCTCGGTCCAGTCGTACTCGGCGGCGAACTCGGCGAGCCAGGCGGCGAAGACATGGGCGAACCGCCGTCCGAGTAGGAGCGCGGGCGGATCCGGAACCCGTATTCCTTGTACGACAGCCCGAGCATCTTGAGCAGCTCGCTCTGGGCCGTGTGCAGGTCGTGCGATGTGGCCGAGGGCGTTGGGACGCTCAGCACCGAGTAGGATTCGCCTGCGCCCGGGCCGGGAGAGAGCGATTGGGCGTATGCGCTAGCGGGCAAGACGCCGATGGACTCGGGGCGGCTGGGCTCGAATGTACTCAGATGTTTCGACGGAGTCGGGACGGGCGGGACGGGCGGGACAAACTCGCCCGAGGTGTTGGCCGGATCCGCGACCACGGCAGACGCATGGGTCGACGAGGGCGGGCGAGGAAAGGCGATGCCATGGAACCGCATTGAAGCGCCACTTGTAGACGAACGCACCGACCGACGCACGCTCGGGCGCAGACTCAGCTTGGACTGGCGCAGCGACGACTTGCGTGCGGCCGACACGCGCGACGACTCGCCCTGGCTCGCCTGGCGCGCTTCAGCCAACTCGCGCTCGAGCGACTCGGCGAGCATCCACGCTTGGTCTCGTTCCGCCTCGAGTGCGTCCTTCTGCAAAAATTGGCCGAGTTTAATGACAATACCACTATTCATCCGGGACAACCCACCTCGGCCTGGAGTTCCACGACCTCGCTCCGCGCACGGATGTAGCTCCCGTTGATCTTGCGCAGCGCAACCGCAAGCGCGCTCGTACTATGCACATCCCGAAGTCTAGAAATCTGCGCAAGCTGGTCGCCGACGAGATACAAATCCTCCGCAAGTTGGTCGCACACGTTGCCCACGTCCTCGAGTTCGTCCATCAGCCGGCGCGACGTGGGCGGATCGTGTCCGTCAATGTACAGCGTAAGGCTCCGCATCAGCAAACGCCGACGGCGGACCTGGGCCTTGTACTTGGTCTGGAGCACGTCGCGCAGCTGTTCGAGCCGCTCGACCTCGGTCGGGAGCTCCTGATCGAGCACGTCGAGCGAGAGCAACCGCACCGAGGACGTCTCGGCCGACTGCCGGATCGCCCGGCTCACGATACTCTGCAACTGGTCCGACGAAAATGTCCACTTGGCAGCGTCCATAGTAAGACCGCGCCAGCGCACCGGGACCGGCTCGAACGCGGGCGAGGGCGGCTGTTTTGGTTGCAGACGGGGCGAAGGCGGCTGGGCCTGTTTGGACTGGGACCGTGTCACTTTGGTCGGGATCGCGCTCGGTCCTGGCGTCGGCGCAGCGATCGAAACGCTCGGGCCAGCCACGGCAGGCGCAGGCACACTCGTCAGGCGGGGTCCAATCGGCAAATGCGCCTTGCGCCCCGCGCTCACGCCCACCACGGGCGACTTTTGCGGCATCAACAAGCTCCCGTCGAGGACAAACCCAGAAAATTCGGGTGCGGCACTCCGATGCGACGGCTCGAGCACGCTCTCGTTGGAAAACGAGCGCGGGGTGGTGGGAAAAACCGTCTCGCGGCGCTGCTTGAGCGCCAGACCGGCAGAAGTCAGTGGCGAGTTGCCCGACGACGTTGGCGTGGGCTGCTGTGCCCCGGCACTCGTCGACGGCACATGTCCATGCGACCCGGTAACACTCGCCTTGCGTTCAAGCCCGTCGGACACGAGCACCTTGGCTCCTCCCTGCCGCGGCGACGACCGCTTCCTCCTCAGCCGCCTCGACCCAACACGCACCATCCCAGACCCAGTGCTCGACCCCGAATTTCCACGCCCAAGCGCAGCCCTCGGCTCTTCCCCAGTAGTAGCAACCGGCACAAACGACGGCACGGGCGGATCAAGCTGAAGCGTCAACGACGGCGGTCGTGCAGGCCGTACCGGCGGACCCGGACTCGGCGTCGACTCGCCATCACCCGCAATGGGCGAGAGCGGCGGCGCGCCAACCGTCCACCCACGCTCGCGCTGCTGAATCGGCAGAGCCGCCGCCGACGTATCACTCACGCTCCGCCCGCGCGTGCCCAAAAAGTTGAAACTGTCGAGCTGAGACCGGGCGAATTTGGACAGCTTGGCTGTTGAGCTCGAGCCGGAGTTGGACGCATTGGGCGCGCTTTGGAGACGCATCGTGCGTACGCGCGGGGATTCTGTACCAGGCAACGGAGAGGGTGGATCAAAGTAGGAGGACAGACCGAGGTTTCCCGACTGGAGCGCCAGACCTGCGACCTGAGCTTGTGTCGACATGCCCGTTCCCAGACCCTTGCCGACGAGGTCAGACGAAAACGCATCGGGCGGAGTAATCGGCCGGGACGGGTGCGTAATTGTCGTGGCTCCAGACGGAGAACGCGCTCGCCGGATGTTTGGGCCATGCGAATTGGGGTTCGGACCCGCGTGCGCGCTGACGTGCGCAGTCGCGCTTGAACTGGCGCTCGAGCTAGCAAACAGATGGATATTCGAGCCCGACGCAGTGTGCATATGCACCTGTCCAAACCCCACATGCGAACCCGACGCCACACCCGACGTGCGCGGACTTGTTCCAGCGTCGACAGTAGCAGAGCGTTGGCGCGGGCCGCACTCGGCCAGCGTCTTGGACCGCACGCGCATGGGCGAATGCTCCCTTCCTTTTCCCTTGTCCTGTGCACTTCCATCCTCCTTTTCCTGCTCGTCCGACGGGGGGAACGGGACATCGCCCTCGACAATGCCGTCCATGAACATGGTATAGGTCTCGGTGCCGGGGCGCGCATAGATGGTTCCGGGCCGGGCCTTGGCGAGACCTTCGTCTGTAGACATGCTTCGTCGCAGTATGGGCGAATTGGACAGGGGTTTGGACGAAGAGGCGGGAGAGACCGATGTCGATGGGGCTGGTGTCGGTATGGGAACAGAGGCCGTCGGCTGGACAGGCGGGACAGCAGGCAAGCCATCTCCAGACACCGCGGGAGCAAGGACCGACAACCGAGTATAAGGCCCCTCGCGCGGCAGCGTCGCAGAATCCTGTCTCGCGAACCCCGCCAGCTGACCCAAATCGGTCGGACGGAGGGTGAGCCCGAATCCAACAGCACTCGCGCGCTCTGCACGCAGGATCGTGACGATCTCTGGGGCCGAGTCCGAGAGGACCGATTCAGAGGCGGACGAGCCTGTGGTCGGGGTCGGGGTCGAGTTTAGGTTTGGGTTGGACAAGGTCGGGTTGAGTGCGGGATTGGGCAAAGGCGAGGGCGAGCGTCCGGCGGGCGTGCGTTCGATCGTCACCGACGGCGCGTGGACGTGCATGCGCGGAATCTTGATCGGTGCTGGCACATGGCGGGGAGCCTCGTGCACAGTCGATGGGCCAGGCGTCGGGCGCACGGGCTGCACATTGCCGGAAAAAAGTGTAAGCAAGGGACAGGAACACAAGGCGGAATGCGTACCCTGGCACCCGAGGGCTCGCCACCGGTTCCCCTGGGCTCAGACGGGCGCCGTGGCTGCTGCAGGACGTGAGCTGGGCGAGATGAAACGCGACGCCAACTGACCTGGTCGAGCTCGCCCTCGAACGCAGGACCAAGATCGAGCTGGAGGGCCTGGTCGCGCGGACCCTGGTGCTGCTCGGGCCACGCGGACGGGGGATGGCGGGCCGACTCTGCGCACGACCGCGGCGGGGCCGGGCGCGGCGCCCACGGGGCCGGCGAGCGCACGGGCGAGTAGAACGAGCCGGGCGACGGCGGGGTGCGGGGGCGCGGCTTGGCGCGTTTTGCGCGCAGCATGGAAAAGGGCGGCATGGTGCTAGGGGGGACTCGCGGCGGCGCGCATGCCTATGTACGCGCGCTGGCCCGAGGGTGTGGACAAGGCAACCGCAGATCGTCGCATCATCACGTGGTCTATCTTCCGCTTCTGGCGATCCTGCGCTTTTGCCGTTCTCCGCTTTTCGCCCAGCTTCCAGTCCCGATCCAGCTCAATCACAACACTAGCATGTCGTTCGAACCTACCCGACCCACCCCCACACCCGCACCGTCCACGCACCGTCACCCAGGCAACCGGTCCCGATCAGCTGAAAAGAGCGAACGCGGCGGGTATTGTTGTTTTAGGCCATCTCTCCTCGTGGTTCAGTAGCCTGTAAACACCGAGCGAATCGAGCAGAGCCATTGTAACTGGCACCCACGCCCAGGCGTTCCAGCCCATACCGACTCCCGCCTGACACGTGGGCACGCACGATCGCACTGCACCACGGCCAACAATGACCGTGCCACCCCATTAGGCGCGAATCATGCGTTACAGTTTGGGCTGGCGATAATTATAACCGGCGATCGTGCTGATATCCAACCAGGCCTGTTGCCGCCAGTTGATGCACGACCCATGCGCGAGCGGAAGCCACCCCCATGCTCTTTCGTCGTCTTGAAATCCCTCAAACACCAAACCTAGCCAATGGCCGAGATGAACTGACACTCGCATACATCCGATCGACAGAAAACGGCTTCGTCCACACCCACAGGTGGGCTTTCGGCGACATTCCAGCTCCAAGCGCGGTGTAGAACAGCCAGCACCCCTTGCACCGAACCAGCCAACATTCCGACAAGCTACAATTCTATCCGTGTCTTGATGCGATCATATCCAATCACGGCTTACCAAAAGTTATCTAATTAGCATCTACGTACACCCTATTAGCCAATCGCGGCACTACGTATACGCGTCCCCGAGGCAAGATTCCACATTTATCGGTTTAAAGCTAGCCGAGCCACTTTGTAACACTCCTGTTTTCGAAACATATCTTCGACGAGGTACGAAAGCAAACCAGATGACTACCGCCCATCAGTCTCGGGCTCCGGAACGTATCTTTAAACCGGTACCGGGCGAACCCACGATTCCTCCAAGCCAAAACGAACCTATTTCTGGCCTCCTGACCGCCAAATTTCAACCTCGTCAAATCAGATGCCCCTCGTATTAATCAGTGATGCCACAGTTTCAGCCCCTGAGCCATGCATGACCTCGAAAGCAGACAGCATCCAGGAGCCGCAACCGGTGACTTGCCGGGAGCGAGGCACGCAAATCTCGTACCCCTCGCACCCGAAACCACAACCCCCAGGCTCGCAGCATCACAACACATCCCACTTTCCATTCCAGACGTTCGAGACCAAGGAAACAACCACCTCGCCTCTCAAAATGGGAATACGAGGACAACAGCAACCACGCGGTCTCGTAATTATCCAAGAAGTCTATCTGAACGGGACTAGCCCGGATAGCTGACCAGACAGATGACCAGACAATCAGACATTGTTGATCCACACCGCAGGGCGCGATGTCTATAATGGAGTGTCCAACGTTGTTTCCTGCAGGAATGATACCACGCATATCTCCACATTGGTTGTACCCGCGCTCGTTGCCGTCGAGTTTCGATGAGGTGGGGATGCCGGAACAAACACTCGAGGTACCGAGACCGCCGGAACGCAGGGACGACATACCTCTGACCGCTTCGATCCCGAGACTGTTCATCCCGGCAGTCGGCCTATACCCTACGGCTGTAACCGATGACTCCATTTGGCCCCGAGAGCACACAAAGCGTCGAGTTCCGCGCCCAGAGGCTGCGGTTGTCTGGGAGCCCTGCAGGTTCGGCGCGAGTCTAGACTTGATCGTTCTGGAGCGCATTGTTATGCCGGGGCGGGCGCATTTTGGTTGCGTACATCCCGGGTTCTATTTGTTCGGATGCAACCTGTATATGCGCGGAACGATAAACAGCTTTCACTTGATTCTTTGTAGAGCTCTGCGGATCGATCGAAATGTTGTGTTAGACTGGCAGAATTAACCTCATAGCCTTGACATATTGACACACGCCCACCAGCGCGATAGCTGTCCAGCACCTGCTCACCCGGAGTGTACCGCCTGCACCCTCGGAGAATCCACGGGATTACCCATGCGGGTAGTATTTTGATCCTATATGTTTATCGAGATTCGGGTATAGGTTGGGCTTGCGGATCCAACCAAAGATGTCCACCACAGGCCGTATACCTCTTACAAACCACAGCTTGGCCTGCACGCATGACTACTCACCCTGCATGCAATATAGCATCGCTCACCCACGAGGTCGTCGCTGCCCTCTCTAAATTGAGGCCCACACAGCATTTCATAAATATCTTTTGACCGGGACGATGAGACCTGTCTCACCCCTAAAGGCACATCTGTCGTTGTGTGGCGTTGTTCCAATGGTCGCCCCACAAAATCTACCCCGGGCGCACACGTCGTCAGTTGTCAACGTCAGAAACGACACCGGTCCCGGGAGCCGAAATGTAATTAGGCTCACCCGAGCAACGCTCATTTGATGCTCGATCGGATATTACGGCCAAGCCGGACCCCCAGAATGGCAGGCCCCGGCGCCACATTCTCGCGTGCAACTCCGGTGGTCGATGGCTGGAGCCTATCCACCCTATTACACCCTGTAAGAGAAAGATACAGTTGCGCTAGCAACGAGCCTATCAACCAACTTGTGCAGTTTGGGTATAGGTCGGCCATTGATCCCTCAGGCTGCGGTTCGTTACAGTAATAGAATGTACGGAGTAACGAAAGCCCAGCGAACACGGTGCTCATATCATTGAAAGATACGGGCCCAGGTTTGGTCCGAGCCTAGTGCCAATCTGTCAAAGTGATTCAGCGTAGGTGTCGAGCACGGCGCCCGTGCAAGTTTGATCCAGGAAAGCCTAGTACTCCCCGGCCAGAAGACTTGTTGCAATGTGCTTTTTCGACAAGAACAAGCCCTGTCTTCCTCATGTCGCGAGCGAGGCAACACCAGATGGAGAAAACGAGTGCCCGTGTCCAAATGCGGCATAAAGAGCTAATTTAGCTACGTCCCCAATGACAGTTATTACAGTTCGAACCGAGGTGCCCTCACGAGGAAAACGGCAAAAGCAAAGGTTGAGGTGGAGCGCAAATGGGGCACGTGACTTGTCGAGAATGCAAGCCAAACGATGGTAAACATCTCCTGCCCTGAAACTCATGAGTGCCTGGAAATGCTGGGATGGTAATTATTCTGCCGGTTTAATTAAGAGGGCTGTTTCATGTGCAAGCGCTGGCGTGACCCTCAGGAGGGCTGATCGTTTTACACATTTTACAAAGGTACTTTGCGCCAATTCATGGGTCGGTTGTGTCGTCATTACTACAGACATCGGGTAGGCAAGGACGCAGGATTTCATCTGAATACAGCATTTGTCTGAAGTAGTTGGCCCGTAGATTATCACGCATGCAGGTTGTTCCATGCAACCGCTTACGACGTTATGGCTGTACGTTATTCCTGCTTCGCCGGGCACAGTCGAGCTGTCGGTTCTGACAACCAGAGTCGTTAAGACAATTGTATTGTGGAACAACAAACACACGATCAACCAATAACTCGCCAGGATCTCAACACCAAAAACACCTCAAGGGGTCCTCTGGAATAGGATGAGTCTTAATCACAAAAGCCAGTAGCCGAATCGGAGAGTAGGGCCAAAACCTTTCTGGCCAACGAGATATGAGGTGAGCATATCTCTGCCACGGGGCTGTGTTTAAACGTCGCAGTTTGTAGTGCAAATCTCAATTGGGGCGGGTCCTCTGTTCAATTCGAGCTACCGAGTCATAGGTCTAGAACCCCGGTAGTACAGTTCCCGAATATGTGCTTCGATTTGGTTGCTGACCTCACTGATGGGAGTCTCCCGGCAAAATTGGGGTTAGCCGCGGTGTCCGATGCGCCGACTCTATCCATTGTAATTTGGAACCTGGAAGAGTGTCGACAAATCGCATATACTCCTTTCACGAGAGCTTCAGTGGTTCGGAGTGAAAATCCGGAGCTTCATTTCGAGCCGCTTTCCAATTAATTCGGTCACCTTAATCTTGGGACCAGAAATGGGATGGTACAGGGCGGCTGAAAAGTGTAATCCACTACAATAGATAGTGGGGTTGCAGAAACGTGCGAGGAAGTGCACGGATAAGAAGTACGATATATATTGCTTTGCGGTTGGGGGCGTTGGCTGTAGCAGGCTACGTCAGTCTACTCCTCGTTGGCGTTGATACATTCATCTTGGGGTGGTGCTGAGCCACCTAGCCACCTGCTTGGCATTATTTGGCAGCAATGTCACAGTCTGTCAAATGATGTAAGCGCCAGCACATGTTACTTGGCTCCGACCACGACAGGTTACACTATCCCACGAACCAGTCGCCGCGCGTGTCCAACGTTCCACACCTTACTACCTAGATACAAGGCATCCTAAAATGGCATCCAATGATCCACGCGCGCCTGAGCTGGAAGAGCCATTTCGGGTTCCCAAGTCGTATACGGAGAATATGGGTACGTTTTGTTCAGTGTTCCTGCGCTGCAAGCTTAACCCCGAATGCCCTGGTGCTTTAGATGCAGTAACATCTTTCTCTATGTTGATGGCTGGTGCGACACTTCTTACGCGTAACTTGTGAGTTCCACGCACCAGTGTGCAAGATACAGGCGCTGATACATTCTTCCTTTGCTTGACATTAACTTTGGCTATAACAAGATATGGGGCATGGCTGGCACTGTTTGTTGCCGTGAGCGGTTTTATGAACCAACATCCACTGCGTACAAAGGAAGGTGGACAAACGTGGACCGCTTTAGTGTGAGCAAACTATTTCCTTGACCACACATCATGCGTTTCATTTGGGCCCTTTGTTATCAAAGTCTAATGTTGTTCTCCCCAGATTCGCCATTGGGGCACTGGTTACCGTGTACATGCCTCGAATGATCATCCAGCCTGTTTTCCAGGCCGCCAAGCCTTCGTAACCAGGCCCCAAAACTCGGTCTTTTCTCGGTTTGTGCTATTGCACAAAACATTTGCCGTGCTCTGATTTACGTCGTTGTAAGGTTGCTTGTTGTATATCTCTGGGAGTACGTGTAATATATTGTGTTACATAATCGAGTTGACGGCTTGCGCTATTTGTTTGACTTGGGTACGGGAACACTTGTTCTTGTGGCCAAGCCCCCATTTTCATTTTAAGACAGTACAAGTTGGGTCCATCGGGTACCACCAACTGCAGCGGCATTCGATTGGTTGGTAAAGCGCTACGATAGTTGGGGGCTCATCCGACAGTCAAGACACTGAGTAGCTTTATGAATCACCTATAGTGCGTGCGATCCTGGCGCAAGCATCCGACATACTGGTTTTCGGCTTTCAGTAGATTTATAATCCCGCTACTGGTGGACGCCCTATGCAGTGGTACGATACCAATGCTTTGTTCCCGATTGCCGTATTTTGGAACACTCTGATAGGAGGTCTGCTTTGGCCATATGTCGTCAAAGTTAGATGCCTAGGAATGTAGGCAAGCCCAAGGCGGATTTCAATCTCCCGGATGCCGACCTGGCTGTATGTGAATCGCAACTGTATACGTCATTACTACTGATGCTCGCGCGCATAAAGAGCTATTGCCCAGTCCAAACGACGGTGGTCTTTAATTAGGAGTCGTATGCTTCACTTGGCTCTCCGATTCTTGGACTAACTGGTGCCCTGTTCTTTTGGTGGATCCATTTTGCAGCTTGTACATTTTCCTCCGCAAAGGGACCAACGAACCATTCAAGGGATGGTATTCATGATATTTAGTATTGTACTGTATGTTCCCGTTTAAACGCTAGCGCCACCCTCTGCAGCAGCCTCACTCGCCCGCTTTCCTTCGGTTTCCTCAATCACCTTCCGAACATCCGCCAACCCACCAACTTGCACGACTCGCCTTTCGCGCTGCAATAAACCTTTGAACTCTTCTGGTAAAACATCCCGTTCAAAGTTGAACGTGCTGTGTGAGGACAACGCCGACTCGACAGCACTGGAAAACTTGGCGGGGTGTGCCGTTGCCAGTACAACCTGAATAGTTCCCGCGGGACTGGTAAAAGCGGGTTAGCCGACAGACGCTGGGTATAAAAAATGAGACACGTACTTGAGAGGGGCGAATTTGGTAGAAGCATACAGTCCAACCGCAGTATGTGGGTCGGCAACGTAAGGCTTCGGAGAGTCGAAGTGTCGCCTGATGGCCTCGGTCGTCTGCAAGCCAAATAAAATAAGCCGTCCTATATAGCAAAACTGGGCATACCTCAGGATCAGATACTCTAGTTGCTACAAACTCCTTCTTTGCTGCCTCGAGCACTGACACTGGAACCGAGACTCTACCATCCGACTTGACTTTGCTCATCCACCCGGCGACTGTTTGGCCTGCGTTTGAACCAGTCTCGTTAGCGAGGTACCATAACAGCCGCTCAAAGTTGCTCGAGACGAGGATGTCCATTGCTGGGCTCAGTGTTTCTTTCACGGCTGAAAACGCTTGTTTTCCGTCGGAGGCGCCACGGGATGGCGTGGTGGGATCTGACGAAGCTTGATGATCCAGGGTTAGGAAGTTATATGCGGGTATTCGCGGAGAACTAACGTATACCTTCTGTGACCAGTTCATCAGCTGCAATAGCATACACCCCAGTCGCCCAAAACCTCGCTAGGATATCATTCGAGTTCGTAGCAATGCCCAAAGGAGCGCCTGTTGGCAGACCCATGCGTGTTGCGTACCACCCGGCTAGGACATCTCCGAAATTCCCAGTGGGAACTACGAATTGCACCTTGACACCTTCGCCCTTGGCCTTGACCAACGCGAGGTACGCATGGAAATAGTACACCGTCTGGGCCAGAATGCGTGCCCAATTGATCGAGTTGACGGCACCCAGGCGATGGCGAGCGTTAAATTCGCTATCCGCAAAAAGCGCCTTGACTGCGTCTTGGCAGTCGTCAAATGTCCCACGAAGGGCGAGGTTATGAACGTTTGCGTCGGTGACGGTCGTCATTTGGGCTTCTTGGATGGGCGAAACACGGCCGAGAGGGTGAAGGATGTAAATGCTAATCGAAGGCTTTCCGCGGAGACCGTAAATGGCAGCGCTATGGAGCAGCACGACCAGATTTTGGCACGCCAGGAGACGTGTGGAACAAAAAGTATGCGTACCTTCCTGTGTCACCACTCGTTGCGCCTACAACCGTAAGCCGCTCCTGCTGGGCAAGCGGTTTACCCTTGTTCCGGCGAGCCAAGAAATATTCGAACAGGTTACCGAGCAGTTGCAGCGCCACGTCTTTGAATGCAAAGGTAGGGCCATGGAACAGCTCTAGAACGAACTTGTCTCCAGCGTCGTCGAGTTGGTGAAGGGGCGTAGTGTCGGGATGACGGAAGGTTCCGTAGGATTTTTCGACTAGCGTCCGCAAGTCGGCCGAAGGGATTTCGGAAGTAGGGATGTATAATGAGAGTACAGCATGCGCCAACTCGATGAACGATAAATTTTGCCATTCAGAGATCCAGTTATGGGGCAGGGACGGAATCGAATCTGGAATATACAAGCCTCCGTTGGGTGCGAGGCCAGTCAGAACTGCCTGGTTGGGGTATGAGAAACACGGAAGTTAAATGCTCAGTGGGGTCAATACCTCTTCAAAAGACAGCCGTTCGTCTCCCCCGCGAGTCGAAAGATAGTGTATGCTCATACTCTAGTGTTACTGATTTCTGTTTCAAAGTTGAATGACGATCCAGTTTGTGAGTCACCGTTGGTAGGTGGTGGACAAATGAGGTTCGATCTTCGGCCGATCACTAGAACATATTGGGTAAGCAAGCGCTAGGCGAGTAGGGAAACAATGATAAACAAATCCCGCCAGTGGAACTTGCGCAACAGGGGCGTCTTTATGGAACGCGGGGCGCTCAAATAAGGCAAATCAAGTATCCGGATCAGTAGCGGGAATAAAAGATTGAAATATGAAAAGATAATGGGTCCTTGAGGGACTTTATTTTGAAAAATTGCAACGCGACATTAACGAGGCAGACGCACGGTCAACTCTAGTAAAAGGCGAGGGTTGAATGCGTTATGTGTTCACCTCTGTCGCTGATATCATACAAGGTTGTAGAATCATGTAGCACAACCAACTTATTTGAATCCGGGTTTGTGGGTCGCCACTCGCGAGCTCATGTTACTGGCAACTTGCTAGTTTCACCATAGCCAAGGTCATATAATATCTGGGATAGCGTATTTTTTAATACATCATAGAGCATACATATAGATCCTCAAGAGACAAGTATGATCCGTCCAACCTCATCTAGCAAAGCGAGCCGCGTACTGGAGCCTAACAATCGTCTCGTTCCACCCAGCTCTCCTTCATCCTCCTGCGGGACCTCCGCATCAACACCATACCCATCGTAATCACGGAACTCCAGGACCTTCAGTATCGTGCGGAGTTTCAGCGATACCTTCGCCTCATGGTACACCTTCACAAACTCAAAAGCCTGATCCGCTTGAGCCGGCTCGAATGAAAGCGACAGGGACCCAACGCGCTTCGACTCGCGAAATCCATCCAGCTGAGTCCACAGCGATCTGAGCGCAGACGGCGTCCACAAAACCGTCCGCTTTTTTCTCGCTTTTACGATCGGCCGCGACGAGATCGCCGCGCTAGAACACCCTTCCCAGGGCGGGCGGCCGCGCACCGGTATGATCCATGCGACGCGCTTCCAGGGCTCGCACACGAAGCCTTCTGTTGGCGCCATTTTAGGCTTCCCGTGCTTGTCAAACCACGCGTGCACGCTCGACACTTCAAGCGCAGCGAGCATCCCTTCCGTCAGGGGCGGTGAAGGACAGGGGAGGGAAGGAAAAAAGTGGGGTTGAGGGATGATGTTGTGCAAACTTCCCTTGAAGATCTTGCTAGTCGGAGGCGCGAAGGGGGTAGTGCCCCCGAGAGCAGGACGATTCAAAGGAGTCTGATGATTTTGTGTAGGAAGGATGACGGAATGTGATAGATTGTGGCTCTGCTTGATCTCCGTTTCACCCGTGCTTCCGGCCCGGGGGGATCGACCGTCAGGGGTGGGAAGCACGTCAAATCGAGGCACGCTAGACCTTTGGCCACCCGCGCTAGAATCAATCGGAGAATCTGAGTCGCCTAAAGGTGTGGGAGAAGTCTGTGTTGGTTTGTGTGCCTGTTGGGATTCGAATGATATATCATCTTCCAGTTCAGGTCCAGGAAGTCGGAATGCAGGCACTCCGCCCGCCCGCGCACTAGGAACGGTCCGGCTGGGCAAAGGAGAGTTTATGGATCCGATAGAGTCATCATCCACGCCGCATTTCGAAGGCTGGGGCTGGTTGGGAGTTGGGGAACGTATCGGGTCTTCTGAACTCATGGATGACGCTAGTCTCGATACTTCTGGGTGGATCAAATGGGGTGCGCGCAGGATAGACTTTATAAGATCGTGTTCTAGCTGGCTGTGCGATAGACTTTTTTCGGACAGGGTTTTCTCATCGGAAGGGCTCGGGCGGCCCCTAGATGGCTGTCTTACTTGATTTTCAAAGTCTTCTAGCGAGAGCGAACGAGATGCGGCGACTAGTCCATCCACGGATGGAGCGCTCCAAGAACTTGATGGCTGAGCGCCGCTCAGTGGTCGGGGAATCCCATTCCGTGAAGATTGATAGGTGCTCCAGGATGGCACGGGCTCTTGTGGCGAAGGACTCCGTTGTGACATTGGCAGATTTGGGTCATCCTGGCTCGAGTTGTACAAGACTGAAATCATGCCGAGGCTAGTGAGGTCTTCCCGAGGATTAGACTGGTCTGCGATACCCAAGATGGTGAGGCTCAACTTTGAAATGAATTATATACATAACCGACCTCGAGCCTCTGGAGCTACCTCTAGAATCGCTGTAGTGTGAGTTTCCTCCGGGCAAGGCAACACGGGGGCAACACGATTCAAAGAGTTCAGGTTGCTCGATGGCAGATCTGTAAGATCCCATGAACCCGATGCGTTTGTCTTCTGGCTCGAGAAATTCTCGTCAAAATTTGACGGTAGCGCTAGCGACCCGTAGGATGTGTGCAGCTTGCCAGACTCTCCAGACGAGGTAACCGAACCTTGGCTTGAATCATACATGACAGAAGCCATTACGTGAGTTGGTTCTTGTCGGGAAGTAGCAAAGGGTCGAGTCTGGTCATTAGCTAACGGGTAGGGTTGGCTTGCATACAGTTTGCAGAAAGTCCGAGCACGTACTTGAATACTCGTGTGTATGGTCACCTTGTTCCGACAACCCTGCTGATACTGGTTTTTCAATAGACACTGGGATGGACCCGGCTACCAAGTCGCCCAAATTTGAGTCTATGTCGGCCGACCCGAGGAGTGAAGCTGGGAGAAGTCTGGAATCATTTTCAGACGAAGTGTCACCGGGACGCGAACGAGTCGAAATATGAGAGCGGGATATCCTATTAGGTGAACTGTCCGGACTGGAATCGTACAAAATAGATGCGGCAACGCGGTTGCTTGCCCAAGAATCTCCGTGCTCCAACGATGCAGCAGTTCCGGGAGTGATAGGAGAAGGAGAAGCGGGTACTAGCACAGTGCCCTTGAGAGAGGCCACCCTTGGTGTCGATGGTACAGGTTGGATAGATCGACTGGGGAGCTGCACTGGGGTTCTGTCGAGGCTCGAGGATGCAGCCGCAAGTAACTCGGGTGGCTCCCCCTGAGTAGTCAAGATTCGTGACGGGCCAGATCCAAGCTGACGTTTAGACGTAATTTTGACGTGAGGTGGCTGTTCTTGCCCAGTGGGTGGTCGTTTTCGTAATCCGAGTCTTAAGCGTGCGGTACCACGTTGGCCGGCGAATCCATGGAATGGGGTGGGCGCAAGAAGAGCAGGTTTTTCGGGCAGGATTGGGTTCGCAAGTGCAAAGCGATTTCTTTTCGAGCTAGAGCCTAGTATAGAGTCAGGTTCTTCTATAGACCGTTGTCGCTTTGCTCGGGGTTGCATCGTCGCAGAGGAACGAGGGACAGACCAGTTGACGCCAGAAATAAACTCATCCAGCCCGGAGAGCCCCAACGATTCGAGTTCGGTAGGGGGTGCCCCCCAATCCAGCAGTGTCAAAGAATGGGACGGTAAAGCGGGAAGAGTTTGAAGCAGCGATTTCCTACTGGGAGGCGGCACTCGAAGGGTATAGATAAATGAAGCAGAGTCTATTCTAGCTCGGGAATAAGTCAAGACGAAGCATTAAGGAACACTTGTGAATAACCTATACTAATGGGCGGCTTGGCAAACGGTTGTAGCCACTCGATTTCGCCCTGAGTTCTGCTCCTGCTCGTGCACGCCTGACCCACTAGACGTATGGCAGATTGAATAATTGTCTCCTGTGTAGTGTCTTCCTGTCGTTCTGCATGCCGGATCGTGAGTCGTGGTATCGTGCTCATGGCGGTTGGGTGGAAGATACAAACCCCCACGTGACACAAGCTTTCCGCGAAAGCATATCATATTTATGTTTCGCCGATGTCGAGATTTGATCGTCATCGATGTTGTGGGCCTGTTCCGATTCAGCATCCACTACGTCACCTGACCCGTCGCTACGCTATATAAGTTGGACCTGGGACCTCCGCCCACTCTCGCCCTCGTCTCCAACTTCTGGTTCACTATTCAACATGGCCGTACTCTCCAAACTAGCGCCTATTATCACCAGCAACTTTGCACTCCAAGCGGCTTTTGCCTCTATTTTTGTCCCTACGCAAAATGAGAAATTCTTCGATTTGTGCGGTGCTGTCGGGTTTCTTGCCGGCGCAGGAATGTCGCTATACTATCCCACTCTCCGTGACAAATATTGGTACAAGGTCCCTGGGGCGACCCTCCCGCCTCTCACCAGCTTTGCTCCCCGCCAACTCTTACTGACGGGATGTCTGTGCATCTGGGCTGGCCGGTTGGGGACTTTCCTTGCACAAGTGAGCATTCGACCAAAGCCAGCTGTGTGATTGACTGACTTTGTCGTAGCGTGCCTGGAAAGCTGGGGGAGACTCTCGCTTTGACGAGATCAAGAAACAACCTGCCAAATTTGCTGGGTTCTGGTTTGGCCAGGCTCTTTGGGTCTCGCTTGTCGGGCTTCCCGTTTACCTCGTAAGCCCCTTCAACATTCCACCGTTTACACTCTAAGCGAGTCGCGTTAGGGCAATATCCTGCCAAATACCAAGCAGCCACCTCTCGGGCCTCGTGACTGGCTAGGCTTGTCATTGTTCGCAGCTTCGCTAGCCGTTGAGGTGAGATTTGCCTCGAATTTGAAGGTTAAGCTGAACCTCTGCTATCGTAGGTCATCGCCGACCATCAAAAGTCCGACTGGCGTGCCCGAAAGAACGCCAAGCTCCACGACGAAAAGTTCATCTCCTCTGGGCTCTGGGGCATCAGTCGCCACCCCAAGTACGTTGGAATGTCACATTGAACCTAACTAACGCGTCCAACAGCTACGTTGGCGAGATCGGTATCCAAACCGGAATCTGGATCCTCTCGACCACGGCCTTGTCGTCACCTCACCTCCCCAAACTCGCACCATGGGCTGCTGCTGTTAGCCCGTTGTTTACCTGGCTGCTGTTGAGAAAGGTGAGTTGGGTAGAGGATGGCCGCCAGATTTGGAAGCCAAGGGCATGTAGCGCAGTTGGTAGCGCGCTCGCTTAGCAAGCCAAGCCCGGACTGCGAGAGGTCTTGGGTTCAATTCCCAACTTGTCCATCCTTTTTGCCTGCAGCTGAACGAAAATTGACTCTATTTTGCGTTGTGCAGGGCTCTGGAGTCCCACCACTTGAGGTAGGTGATCACGTGAAGGCATATACCCACTATGAGTTAATGGTACAACTACTTGTGCAGAGAGCAGCACAGAAGAAGTTTGGAAATGACCCTGCTTGGCAAAAGTATAAGAGGTAAGTAATATTTGTAGTTTGCCGCGGGTGCTGATGGTTCAACTTGGGTCGATTACAGAACTGTTCCTGTGTTTTTCCCTTGGGGAGGTTACCGTTAAATTCTGAACCTGAAAGGTGCAAAAATGCATATGAACAAGAGCTGTAGCAACCCTGTACGAGGCAAGGACAATTAGATGGGCTAGAAAGTGCTGAAAATACAACCGGAGACACCCGAAGACAATCCTGCCAAGAACAGTTTTATATATTTGCTACACCATACTCGAATAGACCGATTTAGCGTTGGAGCAAGACCAAGGCGCTGATCGGGACTTGTGAAAACCGTCCTGAGACGCGGCCAAAATCGTCGTCTACGTACGTTGATGGGACAGGGACCTGTCGTGAATGGGCTTTGCAACCGTACGGCTCAGCACCGAGGCATGAGGCAGGCAGCTCACGTGAGTGTGGCTGAACTTTGACCGATGAACTGATCGTCGTTGTTGCCCGGGCGCAGCCAAGGTACTTGACGCGGGATTTCGTAAGTCCTTTCGAATCTTTGCTGCGCATATTGAGACCGCTGACAAAAACATAGACAGCTATTGTCTCAGCCGTCCGTTTGCCTAGCGACTCTTTTTTTTTTTTTGTACCTACCCCAGATCAATTGGATGAGTTTTTTTTTTTGCACGTCGGTCGGGAATAGCTGTGAGGAACGGTATAAGTGCAGTGGGTGTCAAATCTAGGTGCGCTACAACTGCGGTTTTTGACTAATTTTATCAACCACCCTATTATACCATGATTCCCAAATGCCCGTGCTGTCGCATTAACGTCGCTTGCAATGATCATCCGACCTCGCTGTTTGCTCGGTCTTCTCAAGTCAGGACCACTGGGAAGGAGCCTGAACCTGCAAAATCTCTCCCAACTGTAAGTAGAGCCAGATTGTTAGAGCGAGACTCAGATTGTAGCGTCATACATGCATATACAGTCATCTATCATGTAACGAGACACTATCACGTACCGAGACAGCTGTCAATGTAAATGACGATTACTCCACAGTAATTGAATTGTTTAACATTTTGGCAATTGAAATCGCTCCAAGACACCCACACCCACAAACTGAAACTGAATTGTACATTGACTACAACAGAGATCTACAATTCCATTACAAAGTGGAGCTGGACTGTCTCGGTACGTGATAGTGTCTCGTCACATGATAGATGACTGTAGCAGTGTTAATCGGATTATTCTACGTATTTGATAATTTGCCGAGGCAACTCAGGGATGCCGTTGTGAACTTTGCGGCATTCTCTCGTGCCAGCAAGACGGGACCGTACAGGACTTTTTCAAATGGCGCCCTGGTGCGGCTTGTCTTCGTCTTAATCCAACGCTAGACCGATTTAACAAGACTTCTATGAGTTCTCATCAGTAGAGTCCCGAGAAACGGGAAGATGCAGTTACAAAGCGTGTATGCCGTATACCCACGGTTAGAAGCTTCAGGCAGTAAACAAGTTGTTGAAAGCATCGTTCTCGTCCAAACCCAAACCAACACATTTACAATACAAATATCGGTTGCTTTGGTGCTCTCCTTTTCAAAAAAACTATGGCGCATTCCGGTTGTAACGAGAATGTACGTATCTTTGGACCATACCGTTGGAAACTTTCAAATTCTGCAACTCGTGAGTCTTCCATCGCACACGATACATAGAGATCTCGAGTTAAACAGGAGAATAATTCAGATGAAATCTTCCTCATAGATGTTCACAACCTTTATATTTTTGGCTATTCGGCGCCAGGTTTCAGACTTTGCCAGTTCACCCAGCCACTGTCTTGTGCTTGGGACCGATTGCACGGATCCGAAGTCTATACCATCCTTGGTACGGGTGATTATAAACTCTTCAAGGACCTGAAGGCAAGACAATAGCTCAATGAACGAGCCAGGAAGCGGCCATTTCCTTAGTGTTCCGGTCTTTGGTTTGAGTAATTAGATTAGGCTGCAAGCGGTTTGTAGGGATTCATACCGGAGAGCAATCGACAATTTCCCATTTCCTTAGCGAGGTTGCAACCGATCGGTGGGCAATGAGTGGCAAGAGGTAAATCCACCTTGCTCTAAGTTCTGGGTCCCATTCGATGGACGTTATCGATTCAACCGGCGCTTGGATTTGGAGTTTACTGCCAAACCAAGGTCCACCATTCGTGATTGTAACATGAGGCACCGGTCGAAGTCGCAGGAATGGTATTAATGTACCCATTGAGGCTGCAATGCCCTTCAAATTGGGCAAAATGTCTGGGGGGACAGAGTGGGCAAGCTTGTCAAGATTACATTCCCCTGAAAACTCGAGCGTAGTAATCGAGCTTTGATTTTTCAAAAAGGAAAAGAAAGCACCAGAGGCAGTGAGTGGGCAGGTGAGTCGGCTGAGAGAGAACTTGGGCTTCAAGTGGTTCAAGCAGAGATTTAGAGTTACTGGGGTGACAAAGAGGAGTAGACTACGCAGGTTAGACAATCGACAGAGTATATCTCGTAGGTAAGGCGCCATGTTTCTCTGTACACGGCCTATTCGATAATGTTGGCCTTAGCCTACTTCCAAATACTGGACCAAGTCCCCGAGCGGGAGCGCGCTTGTTGAAATCGCTTGGTGAAATGATATAACTAACACAGACCTGGGGAGATCGACGGTGTGATAAAGAGTCGGAACCAGCAACCTGTAAGTACGAGTATCGGCCCGACAGATAGACGAGAGTGATTTCCGGTCGTTCTTGAGGTATTCGACGATTTGGTACAAGATCTCTGGAGGTAACATCGTCGTCGCCAGTCCGCAGAGCCACCTACCTCTTTCCTGGCGGTTATACGTTCCTCGGATACACAGCTCGCGTAAACAGGCGAAATCAATACCGGCGGGTGAGTTTGTACAAAGCTTTTAGTTCATGTCATGCGCACATCATCTCTTGCTACCCCTTATACTCTTGCAAGCATACATATTGTTTATTTAATATAAGTGTGCTAGAGTGTGGGTCGCTCTGGTTCCACAACTCGACCTTCAATTTCTTTTGCGACCTCCTCACCCAAGGCATCCAGACGGGCGAGATCTTTCCCAATGAGCGATACCGTGACGCCCCGCTCCACGGAAGGGTACGAGCCAACTGGGATTTCCTCGGACTTGAGGCGTGCTTGAAGGGACGTCAAGTAAGGCGCGATACTTGATTCAGGCAACCTGATATTGATGTGTCAGCGAGCAGGGGTGTGCACGGCGGCGAATGGCCTACTGGGTGAAAATCATTTTTCGGTGATACCGTTCTCCCTCCAGAGGTAGCGGGAGGTATGGCATAAGGTTATCCAAAAGCTTGCGAAACACTGAGGGTACCCCAGGTAAGACGCACAGTTTTCCTTGCAAACGGACGACGGGCTGGTAGCCCACTCGCTATTAGAGCTTTCCAGGGGAGCATAAAAGGGCGATGACTTACAACCCACAAGTCCTCGCATACAAACAGTGCCTCGGCGCCTGGTCCCTCGGGAATCAACGCCATACGGTCGCGTGCCGTCTTTTGTTCTTTTGTCTGATTTTGCACGTCAAAGCGATGTTTACTCATGGCATGCATACGTTCAAGAGTGGGTTGATGCCACGCAAGGGGCAAGTTGAATGCAGTGGCAAGGGATGAATAAGTGATATCTAGTGTGCAGGTTTGTCGGCCGTTGGAGATGGTGCAAAGTCCGGTTCATACCATCATGTGTTGGCCCTATGCCTCCACTTGTTACGACAAAGTCGTAGTTTTGAACCATTCTGCGACTTGCTTCGACTCTAAAATGGCATAAGTGAAGTAGGCTTTTTGACCCAGCGGTCACAAGACCTACATTTGCTCTTCAATGTCGGCAATTACTTCGATTCGCTTCCTTCACCAAGGTGAGGTTAAAGACACCGGAATGCGCCATTTTCACTTACAGAGCGACGCCGCGTTCAAAGCAGAATTTGGCAAGGTAATTAGAGTTAGAGTCGTGAGTTTTCCCATTGAGAATCTCATCGCTGCGACAGAGTCTCACATGGAGATCAATCGACGGCAGAGCTAGATGGCGTACCCAATAACGAGGCAGGCCGCCGTTTCGATTGTCTTTCCTTTACCAAGTGGCTCCGCTGGAATCGGTGAGACAGGAAGCAATACGGCGGATGTAGGGGGTGGGGTAAGTGTAGCTCGAGGTGGAGCAGAGTCTACCATATTTCTTGATAGAATTCTCACGGGAAGGGGGAGAGCTAGGCGGGGTCGAAATGTTATCATAGTGTTACGGCAAGTATATCGGAGAAGTGGTCTTAGCGATAACGTTTGGTAGCTCATTAGAGATGTGGATGATGAGGCTAGTTAGAACCGGCGGTTCCCCACGTGACTCGAAGTCAACCTGCTTACTCCCCCAACCTGCTTGACCGCTGGGCTCCGGCTGGTATTGTTGGGCTACTGAATGCACACAGCGGTTCTTATTACGCGAATAGGAATCGGATATACTACTCGACTCAGTTCAGCACCTACTATTCTGAACCTAGTCTTGCGGCTTTGCACGTTCTCCGCCGGCTTGCCACTCTGCTGAACGGATCCCGCGCAGAGAAGCTCGCGGACTGTGACAACCGGCACTTCTGTGTCGATACGTGACGAGCTCGGCGTCCAACTGATGGGAATTGCACAAACCGTTGGCTCAACCGCGCTCCGACCGCTGTCTTGGACCAAGCACGTACTATGCTTGATTGCCGGGCCTTGCAGTTCAGAAATGGAATTAGCAGTTCGACACACACGGTCCGAACTCGCTTGAACATCCCACTCGGCCTGTAGGCGGCAACTGACCGTCGATACATCCGTCATGCCAGACTTAAAATGTACAACACATCCAGTTGTCTTTCTCCATCCCCCCACGACCTACCAGTGCTTGAGAGCTCTCCTGTGCTCCAACTAATCTTACGATCCGCATATTATCCTCACCCGTAATACAACTACGCAATGTCTTCCACTGCTGCCCCCACCGAGCTCAAGAACAGGGAGTCGTTTGACCGCTCTCAGGTATGTGGTTCGACTGGCTTGATCCCAAACGGGTGCTCATACATGCCGTATTAGCCTGGTTTCCCGACCTACAAGCGCAGGATTGCCAACCCGTCCCCTCTGTAAGTTTGATTCGCCACATGGCTTGACACTTTACTAAACTTTTGTCTCAGTGGCTTGTTTGCGTTCGCCCTGACCACCTGGGCTGTCTCTCTCTACGCCGTGCAGACCCGCCATGTCAAAGTTGTAAGTAGACTGGCGACATATTCTTTGGCAGGCGAGGTGGCTTACGTTCTCCCAGGCCAACCTTTCTTTGGCGCTCGCGCTCGCTCTCGGCGGTCTCACCCAGCTCTTGGCTGCCATGTGGGAGTTTGTGACTGGCAACACCTACGCAGTCACCATGTTCGGCATGCTTTCTGGTTTCTACCTTTCTGCGGGAGTGAGTCGAGATCAGATCCGCTGTCTTGGAGTGTAATTGATATACCTCTTCCAGACCATCTTCTGGGCTGGTAGCGGTATCGAGGATGCGTATGACGGAACTGGCTCGTTCAACGATGCCATTGGTGTCTACGTACGTCTCGAATCCACTTATAGCGTAACTCTAAACTAACATCCTACATAATTAGCTTTCTGCTTGGTTCATCTGTACGCTCGACTTATCTTTATGACACCCGTACATCACTAACCCTCCGTATAGTCTCGATCATCATGCTCGTCGCCTCGCTCCGTGCCAGCGTTGTGCTGACCGCCCTCTGGTCTTCGATCACTCTCACCATCATGCTCGGTATGATCGCTGCCTTTGTCGAGCAAGTCAAGGTCCAGAAGGCTGCTGGTGCTTTCGGAATTCTCACCGCTGCCATCGCTGCGTGGGCCGGCGCTGCGGGCGTCTGGACCAAGGACCATGCGTAAGCTTCGCACCCCTTCTTGACTTGGACATTGGAACTGACTGGGTCGGGTTGATATAGCTTCTTCGACCTCCCAACTGGCTCGCACCGCCCGGATGCTGCCGTCTAAGCGTGCAGGCTTTTGCTCTCTCGGGGTTTTTATTTTCTAGTTCATGAGAGTTCACGAATATAATCATGTAATGGCCATAGTTGGAGTAAATGGCACCGCTCTTTGCTTACTGCCTGCGTGAGAACCGATTATATGCGCCTCGGCCACCACTTGCTTGCCCAGTCTTCAATCTCAACACTCTTATTCAAGCTCCAAGGTACAAACAGCAAATAAGCCAAGACGATACTTACACTATTTACACATCGATTCCACCCCCAACGAGTTGTATAGTCCTCCTCTCCCGGTCTCCAGCAATCTTCACGACCCCCTCAGCCTCCAATGCTCGAACTACCTCCCCAAACTCGGCAGCTTCGACCCCCACCGAACTCTGTTTCCCCAATTCCCTCTGCAACTCTGTCCACTTAACAGCCCTCGCCCCGCCTCCACCAAGCTCTTGCAATAGTCTTGAAAGCTCTCTCTTCAAATCAGCACGCGCCCGTCGCTGGCCGGCTCCCGAACCCGTGTTAATCAGATCCATATCCAACAGGCCTGTCGTTGGATCCGTCGCGCTCGTCCGCAGGGCTTCGCGCATCAGCCGGCACGCCTCTTGCACATCGCCCAGTTCAACAAGCGGTGAGAATCTCATGCGCGCGTGCGCCTCGGAGAGCCGGATCATGCTCTCGAGTTGGCGTGTCGTGGCTGTGATGCGCCGTTCGCTGGAGCGCTCGTCGGAGCCGAGTTTGCGGAGTGCGACATACGATGAGACGAGCTCATTGCCAGCTTCTTCAGTGAGGCGCGGTTGGATTTTGTTGCGGGCATAGGAGATATACGCGGTGAGTGTTTCAAGCGGCTGTTTAATCGACTGTCAATAGCATATCCTCAAGCTCTGTCAAGGCAACTTACAATTATATCCCTAGCAGCACTCTCCGGCGCGTCCTCCAAGTACAACCCAACCAAGTGCTGCGCAAGTCGACGATCTGCCGTCTCATCGATATTATCCAATACGAGGTAGAGCAAATCGAATCGCGATATGAGTGTTGGCGGGAGGTCAATGTTGCGTGTGATCGGCCACTTGGGGTTGTATTTGCTCTGAACGGGGTTGGCGGCTGCGAGAATTGAGGTTCGGGCGTTGAGGGTGGTAATAATACCTGCTTTGGCAATCGAGACAGTTTGTTGCTCCTAAAGCGGGGGGGTCAGTGGAAAGCAAATAGGAGGCAGGTGCGAGGACGAACCATGACCTCGTGCAACACGCTGCGGGTAGCATCGGACATCTTGTCGAACTCATCAATGCAGCATACACCCCCATCGCTCAGTACTAGAGCACCACTGGACACCGCGCAAACTGGGTCAGCTAACTCTCTTACACTAGTAAAACATCACGGACACACCTCTCGAGAACAAGCTGCTTCGAGTCTGGGTCACGCGTAACATACGCTGTAAGACCCACAGCCGAAGAACCCTTTCCAGATGTATAAACTCCGCGAGGTGCAATCTTGTGCACATACTAAGAAACACGAACACGTTGAGGTAAAGCTCGAACTATATGCGCAAACCATAGGACTTACCTGCAAGATTTGACTTTTACTCGTACCCGGATCGCCAACGAGTAGTACGTTGATATCGCCACGGTATCGAGGTCCTCCGCCACCTCCACCTCTAGCAACGCTCTTGTTCGTCCCGCCAAACAACTGGTCAAGCAATATATTAACGCGGGGAACAGGGTAGTCGTGACGCTACTAACCTGCAGCAAGATGCCCTTCTTCACGTCCTCCATCTCCCAAATGCTAGGGGCCAGCGACCGCGCCAAGAGTTCATACACGTCTGGTCGTTCACTAATCGACCGCAAAGTCGCCTCCATCTGCTTGGCCCTCGTATCCTCACTTTCCCTTCCCTCCGTTCCATCCGTAGCCAACGCAACATCATCCTCGTCTTCACCCCCAACACCCATCGCCCCAACTCGCCGCTCCGAGTCCTCGCGTGTACTCGCATCCAGACCCAACCGCCCCGCTGCACCCCTCTGCACATGCAACACATCCAAATACGTCCTAAACAGCGCCTTGACAGCTCTCTGTCGGGGATTCGCGCGCACCGGCACGGCCCTAAAAATCCCAGTCGCGGTAATCCGGTCGCCAGGCTTGCACATGTCCACAAGCTCGTCGTAGCAGCCGAGCGAGACTGTGTGCGGGGTTTGACCAGCGGGAACGACGTCGGGCGTTTCTTGGAGGCGCACGATTTGACGGTCGGCGAATGTGGAGCGGTTGTGGATGAGGGTCATGCTGCCGGGAGAGGCACAGACTTGGCGTGGGCAGCGATCGGGCTCGGCAATGCGGCCGCGGTCGATTTGGACCTGCATGGTGTGGTGGCAGACTATGCAGCGGAAGAAGGCTGCAAAAATAGTGTTAGTTAAAGCGAGGAGAGGTAGGGTAGCGAAACTTGCCTTCCGACATGTCGGGAATGATAGGCGTTGCGCGAATCACAAGTCCCTTGATAGCGACAAGCTTGTCGGTGTCACTAGGGTTGAGATCGCGCATATTGACAGCGCCATCGCTGATGAACGGGCGGACTTTGTATACGACGTCGAGCGGGTCACGATCTTGCATATCCTGATTCTGAACAAACTCTTCCATCGCGTCTGCAAGACACTGATCCAGCATAGGAACAACTTCCTGAGGGAACTTGACAAGCGCATTGTGCAACTTGCGCGTCGGGGCATAGGCTTGTAAATCGACCAAATCGAGGTTAAGCTGGTACTGATCGGTGATGAGCATCTTGCTGAGATATCCTTGGTAGACTAGTCGTTCGCCATCTGCGGGGCGTGCGACGGCGCGCGTCGGGACGCGTCGCTCGCGATCGAATACCGTGCGGTACTTGGCCTTGAAATTCCTCAAAAAGTCGGAAAAGGCATGGAAGACTTCGTTGTGGGTGATCGTACTACCCCACGCAAGGCGCTCGACAGTGTCGTCAGCAGACGGCAGGGCTTGGGCAGAAAGCGCCGGATTTGATGGCGCGGCTGAGCTACTGGGGAACGCGATCCCATCGTCACCTCCAGGCGTCGAGGGAGGCTGACTCCTGCGAATTGCGTTTCGCGCTGCAACTGAACGCAAATCTGAGCGAGGACGAGCAGAACGCGGAGTGGGCCCCGAAGAAGGCGGGTCCGAGCTGCTGGGTGGTCAGACGCGTCAGGTGCTGGAAGGCGAGCTACTCACGAAGGGCGAAACAGGCGTCGTGGAGTCTGAGGTTGCCGAGCGGGCGATGACGAGCCTTCTGGAAATGCCAGTGGTGAACTTGCCATCAGGGCTGTAGATCCAAGATGAGCCCCCGTATAACCATAAACAACCGGAGACTTACTATCGTTGAAGCGTACCGAGCCAGGCGTCCCAATCGAAGGCGTCCCAGGATTGAACAGCTGTTGGCGGCGAGGACGCGGCGTTCCATCGTCAGACGACGGAAATCCAAGTGGGGAGCTCATTGTATTTTTAGTCACTCAAGTCGCGGTGGTTGTTCAAGTCAACAAGCGCGCGTCGCCAGATACGTGAACGGCGTGACCAGATTAGATTAGATTTAACCGATTGGAAATGAAATTTGGTCTCTCCAATGCCTGACCTCGACCTCGGCACACAAGTCTTTGATCTAGTGTTTAGCCCAACACACGATATTGTATTTGCTGGGCTTCTAACTGGGCACGTGAAGGCTTTATCTTATAATGACGATGGAACTTGCGAGCCCAAGTTTGCTGTTCGCACATCGAAAAAGACTGCTCGTTCACTTGCCATAAGCCCGGATGGGTTGGAGTTGTACAGTGTTTCAAAGGACAAATCTATTCAGTGCGTACTGGACAACAATTTATTTATTTATCTAAACCCTCGATAGTAACATAGATGTTGGGACTGGTAAAGTCTCTTATGAACGCCTACAAGCACATGAGTAAATCGACATCCTTTTTTTCTCATATACATTCTCATATACTTCCAAGGTCTCCTATAAACTGCGTTACCCGCTTCATGTCTATGCTTGCCACAGGTGACGATGACGGCGTTATCAAGGTCCGTCTCGGTTGATATTTCTGACTCCCTCAGCCTTCTAACCTTGTCGCAGCTTTGGGACCCTCGGCAACAGCCCTCCGTTCGATCCTACACCCATCATCAAGACTTCATCTCCGACTTCCTATGGCTGGACGACAAGAAGCATCTCGTTGCCACCAGGTTCGCCCCATCTCACCCCTGCTGTAACACACTCGACTCACTGGTTACAAAGTGGTGATGGGACACTCTCCGTCCTAGATATACGCTCAAACAAGACAACTCCGTTCGCACAATCCGAAGATCAAGAAGATGAACTTCTTTCGGCTGTTAGTATCAAAGGGTATGTCTCTCTTCCCAGCCTCATACTAAACATAACCAGCCATTCCGCCCAGCGGTGCTAAAATAGCCGTCGGAACTCAAACGGGCGTAATAAGTATATGGAATAGGAGTAGCGGGTACGGAGACTGCGTCGACCGAGTCCCTGGGTACATCCCATCCTTTCGCTATCTCTCTCTCAGCCATCTGACACAACTTGAACTACGCAGGCATCCACACTCGGTCGACGCCCTAGCAGCTCTCACACCCGACGTCATCGTCACAGGGTCCTCTGATGGACTTGTACGTGTCGTACAGCTGTTGCCGCACAAGCTATTGGGTGTTATCGCAGGTTTGTCCGCTTTCCACTCGTCCTTACTCTCATTACCTACGATTCGGGTGTCATGCGTAGATCACGGAACGTTCCCGATTGAATGCCTAAAGACGGACAGAAATGGGGCTTGGCTTGGGTCTGCGTCACATGACAACGTGTTGAAGATGACAGACGTGAGGGATGCGTTGGTCGATTCAGACGAGGAGGGCGAAGAGGGAGAGAAAGCCAGCGATGATGAGTCTGAAGTGAAAGGAAAGGGTAAGGGAGGGGTCGATGAAGATAGCTCAGAAGACGAGCGGGAGCAGGAAGCAGGGGGAGACGAGGGCGAGGTGGTGGCCGTGCCAGATCAAGGCCCCAACTCTGGCCCTGGCGAGGAGGAAGAGCCAGAGCAAGGACCGGTGGCTCCCGTACATGCCGCTCAGTCTAATGATGAATCTGTGCCCGAGCAGCCCGAAAAGCAGTCCCGAAAACGGAAGAAAAAGCAGGGGGTGAGTGGAGGAGAGAGCAAAAAGGGGAAGGTGGACGAGGATTTCTTCTCAGAACTGTAACCCTTAGAGCAGTAGTTGTTGTATATATGCGTGGAATATGCATTTAGGCCGCCTTAAAAGTTGCCCGAGGATGATCGGTTAGTCGTGTGCCATGTCAGGCAGTACCCGCCCACTGCAGGATCGGAATTTTCGCCGTTTCCCGGGTGGTCAAATACCGTACTGTTGAGTCACGGATGCTGTTCGTTTTCGTTTTAGCCCGGATAATTTTTGCTCCTGTGTCAATGGAATACTTGACGGGCGTGTGTGGCTCTATTTGTGCGCCACCAGGCTGATGCCGTCACGTGGGTCAGAGACAACGATATCGCCAGTTTCCGATGGACTTGCCACAAATCCCTCGGAAGTTGCAAGACAACAACACTACATATTTCTTGTTCCCCGTTTCTATTTTATCGTTTGGGCTGAGCGCAAAACTGGCACCCAAATGTTCCGACAATGTACTTTCTGCGACACGTGCCCGCACGCCGGGTATCTGCATGGTGGCGTTGGCAGGTTGCTCGCATACTGGCTAGACTGGTGCCTTACCCACTCCGAGTCCGGACAGTCCACCTTGTCGATCAAGTGTTAAGCAGACAGCTCGGAATTCGCCGCCGGATGATAATTCATTAGGAAACCTTGGCAAACATATTTACCCCGTACGTCATACTCATTTGTCCAAAACGTCGATTCTTGGTGCAGGCGGTCGGATGAAACTGGAACCAGTTACTCTGGCTACTCAGTGGGCGCCCTCAATTCTAAAACATCAAAGCTTGTAGGGATAAGTAAATACCGATATAGTGCCACTATTCAGCAGTCCTTTTTCTCGATCCTCCAAGCTAGAAATGAGGGCGCCCACTGGACCCGACGTTGCGACAAACTTTGTTCCTCATTCGAGGGGTGATCGTTGATCTCGGGTCCACTTGCCCTGACTACGTCCCTTCATAAATCTCTGCTTGCTGTGCGGCAAAGTGGGAGCGGCGACCACATCCCCTTTCCGAACCCACGTCCACTCAAGGCCTTCTCAGACAGAGTCGGCACTCCGTACGCTCGGCGAGTACCGGCGGGAGCTTTACGCACCCGTTTAATTTCACCCCATGGCCAACGATGCTTCCCGGGCTGTATGTTTTGTCTTCCAGGTGAGTCTTCCGGCCCCACCTAGCTATCCTGGCTGATCCCCCAATACCTTTCTCAGATATTCGGCTTGGTAGCTCTAGCAATATTGGCATGTACGTTTCTGTTCTCTTCGGCGGTCAAGAGACATGCCACGGTCACGAACAACGCGCTCGTCTGGAGTGAGTAAAGTTCTGTCATGTTCTGATCGCACATGGGTGGATGGATGGGATGCTAATTGCCGTGCCTGGCTTGTAGCGCTCTCTTCCCTTATTAGCTGTCTGTTGTGAGTGTATTTGTCCAAGGCATATATGTGGGCTATGTTCATATCATGCCTTGCCGTAGATTGTTCACGCGGCAACTTGATGGCCGGGAGCCATCACGAACACTGTGTCGTGCACAGAGCGCTTTAATCTTGGGTTAGTTGTAGGCGAAAAAAGTCCGGTTTGGGCCTTAAACAAGGTTCGATTTTAGGGCAACCGGCTGCTGTGTCCGCTGCTGCACTATCGCTCGTCTGGAAGGTACGCCGAACAAGTCCCCTGACCGATTTGGCATTCTTGAAGATCTGATGAGCTCTCCCAGGTTTGGAGCTTAACCTGGAGGATTAAGAGGAATTCTGCTGTCGTTGATGAGCCTTTATGGCTCACCTGCATCGTGAGTTTGATTTTCCACTGTGCTAGGGAGCGAACACTTATTACTTGCAATAGCTTCTAGCACTTCCCTACGTTGTATGGGCGATTCAGGCCGGCGTTTTCGCAGTTGTGCAGGCAAAGTCAAATGTACATGTAATAACTTTTTATTGTACTTCAGATAACTCCACCCTCGGTAGGTATTTTATTCGCAGCTAGACGTTTGAAGACCTAACAATTGCTGTAGGCCTTATTTCGGGCGTGTTAGCGGCCGTATTTCTGGTCGCATGTCTGGTCTTCCAAAGTACGATCCACCTATCTTTCTGCAACCCACAAGCTCACACTGAATGCAACAGTCTGGACCATGATCCTTGTATACCTACGATTCAGAAAATCGAACCGTCTCCGCCGCGCTCTGGGGCGGCATATCAGCGTTCCGTTCTTCATCCGAACTGTAGTATTTATGGTCATGGTCTTTGTAAGTAACCACCTCTTTACGCTTGCCCTGGGGAGATGGCCAACACGTCACCTAGATTGCCTTGGTTCTATGCGTCATAGCGACATCCGCTTTTGCGCTCGAAATCCCAGATATCATCATCGCTTCATGCGGGCCCATCACTTTCTTTATATTCGCCAGTCAAGCGGATGTACTCGTCTGCTGGCACCTCATGCGTCCGACAACTTGCATCACCGATTCCAGAACGACTGGGTCTGAACTTTCGAAATCCGACCCGACAACGGCCCACCCGCCTGCTGTGCTCGGAATGTCGCTTGACGCATCTCAATCTTCGTCGGTTTGGGATCTCCCAAAAGGATCAAGAGGCGGTCCTCATGTAGCTATTCGCGTTGACCAGATCGAGCTTACCACGAGATATGATTATTCAATTAGAGACCACAAGGTTTCGCCGAGTTTTGAGCAGTCTTCGTCTTCTCATGTATGACGGTGTATTTAACAAGGATCATGTATTTTTGTATGTTCATGTTTGTTCATGGTGTTAATTGATATTAAGATCAAATGAATCGTGTTCTTAACGATCACCCTCTCGGGAGCATCCTGCGTGTTTAATAGTCTCGTCTAACTTAAAATCACACGCTGTGTAGGAGTCAGATTTCCATTAATATGTCTTGCGTCTTTGTCGGGTTGTTTTGGTCCAGTGGTACTCTCGAACCGAATACCCAGTCCAACTTCGAAATCTATGCTCGACCATGGCAGCTGGACTAAGTTCGGCTCGGTAAAGTCAGATTTCAGCCCTAACCTAGGTTCTCTGAGAACCAAGATGTACTTCGAGCTAGCCGACTCGCGCTTCGATGCCTCTGATAACGTACTTGGAGCCTGGACTTTGTTTTCGGCCCGCTGCCAACAACACCAGCTCGTTCCCCTCCAACACGCCCACAGATGCAATCCCCTGTAAATGAGAAGTCTGATGACCTGGAGACTTGTACTGGGGGAGCTTGTGACGTGCTCCAAGCCGAGGGAAGCGGGTTGAAGGTTCCAGAAGAAGAGTTTGGCAAAAATTCGAAGTTTGTGCAAAAACTAAAGACTTGGGGGGTGGAGAGTCGTGGGTGAGTCACTATTCAAGGTAATACGCTCACTGGGCTAAGATTCGTCTAACTTGTTTTAGTATTTACCCTGTGCCAGTAGAAGATCGGACGGATCCCCAGTTCAGCAAGTCGTTTTTTGTGTGGTAGGTTGGGTAGCTTCACCGCCTTGGGTTTTCCTCGTGATACAAGATTTCTTGTTAGGCTTTCGAGCAATCTAAATATTCTCTCGTGGGTACTTGGCAAATGATCCTGGATTTGGCTCGCGCTGAGTGGTACACTCTTAGATTCTCGCTTGGTACAATTGGCCCTCTATCTAGCGGGTTAAGCTTTCGCGAGTCTGCTGGTGTAATAGTGGGGTTCAGCCTGATGGCTGGCATCCCACCAGCCTACTTGTACGTTGTCAAAATTTGAGCTGCTCCAGATCACACGTGCTCATCTTGACTTGCATATCAACAAACAGGTCGACGTTTGGCCCAAAGCTCGGGCTTCGCCAGATGGTGCAGGCTCGATACAGTTTTGGGCAGGTTTTCTCACCTTGTCTTCTTCCTTCAGCGTACTAAATACGAAGAGGCAGCTGGTATGCGACGGCCATCCCAGGCGTCCTCCAACTGCTCGGGATTGTTGGCTACAATATCATCAACGTGATCCTCGGAGGGCAAATTTTATCCGTCGTTTCGGGAGGGAGGATGAGCTGGAACGTTGGTATCGTCGTAATTACGTACGTATAAACCATATCAGGCCTGTCTATCCCCTAACTTTTTTGAAGTGTTGTCTCTTTAGTGGTGAGCTTGGACCCACATTTAGGCATCAAGTTCTGATTAAGCACGGGCCGTAGATAACATTCTTCGGGTATCGGGTGCTTAACTGGTTCGTTATTCCACTAGCGTTGATCGATACCAGCCCAAACTGACGCACTACGCCCCAGGTATGAACGCTATGCGTGGTTTCCCATCTTGATAGCTTTCCTCGTCATAATTGGTGTTGGAGGGAGACATCTATCAGACCCAATCGCCGCAGTTGGCCCCGCATCCCATCAGAGCGTGCTATCATTCGCATCAACGATCGCAGGCTTTGTAATATCATACTCACCAGCTATGTCGGATTATACCCACTATATGCGGCCTGAGGTTTCTAGGTGAGCTATTGCACGTACTAGACGTACAACCCAGGCTTAATCGTTGCCTAGTTGGAGGTTGTTCGCGTTCAGCTACCTTGGGCTGGTGTTACCAACTGTAAGTCCACCTTGGATTATGTGACCCCCGCGGTGTGATTCACGCCATGTGTTAGACATCTGTGGCACTTGTCGGCGCTGCTTTTGCTGCATCGCTACCTAATATGCCGGACTGGCAAGCTGGATATGAGAGTAATGGTGCTGGCGGACTCATAGCAGCCGTTCTAGCTCCGGTTGGAAGATTTGGGAATTTCCTCCTTATTTTACTTGCACTCTCAGTCATCGGAAGTCTGGTATGTATCAGGCGCACCATGAGTGCGGTCGTCGCTGACATGTCTCAACAGGGACCAAACCTGTATAGCTTCTGTTTCAGTTTCCAAGTCGTCGTCCCTGCTCTCGTACGCGTACCTCGCTATGTATTCTCGTTCTTTGGAACGGTCATACTCATCCCACTGGCGATCGTAGGCGCAACAAGGTTCCAAACAACACTGGTAAATTTGTGAGTTCACATCTAATTTAAATATCCAAGCTTACTCTTAAACGCTGTAGCTTGGGACTGGTGGGCTATTGGACCTCAACATTCGTTGCGGTTGTGATTGTCGAGCACGTCATATTCAGGCGCGGTGATTTCAGCCTTTATGACATATCCGCTTGGAATTCGCCTGCCCGGTTACCACCAGGTTTGGCTGCGATTGGGGCGTGTGTTCTGGGGTGTGGTATGATTGCTGTGTCTATGAGCCAGGTGTGGTACACCGGTCCTGTGGCAAAGCTTAGTGGGGACATTGGTTTAGAGGTATGTGAAATAACATATTCAACGCGGCCGGAGTGGTAACCAGGGAGGTTCTTAGGTCGGGATTGTGCTCGCCGGCTTGTGTTATCTACCATTCCGGTCTTTGGAAAAAAAGCTTTATGGGCGATGAACACTCGTGTTGCCACCACGATATTCACAGATTCTACGCGTAACTTGTAGGAAGACATATGACCGCCAAATGGTATTGCAGTACAACCCCGTGCGGTCCATATGAATCATAGGTGTAAATTTTTATCGTTCAATCACGTACAGCACATGAAAGTGGGTTGAGGCGAGAATGTGAGTAACTCAGATAAAATCCTCTCCGTATATGTTCACAACCTTTAACGTTTTGATCATTTGGCGCCACGTTTCAGGCTTTGCCAGTTCACCTAGCCACTGTCTTGTACTTGGGACCGATTCGTCATCAACACTCTCTCTGGCAGGAGTGATTGTAAATTCTTCTAGCACCTGAAGGTGAGATAATAGGTCAGCGCGCGAGTCAGGGAGCAGCGTCCTCTTTAGTATTCCTTTCTTGGTTTGAAACAATGAGATTAAAGCACAAGACACCCGTTTGACGACATACTGGACGACTATCAACTATGTTCAATTTCTTTAGTGTGGTTGCGATCGGCCCACGAGCAACGCGCGCCAGGAGGTAACCCCATCTTATGTGATGGTCCCGTTCGATATATGTTATTGATTCGACTGGCACTTGAACTAGAACAGAAATCAAGTCCCCGCTGTCAAACCAAGGCCCGCCGTTCGTGCTTGTAACGTGAGATACTGGCCGAAATCGCGAGAATGGTACCAGCGCATCCGCTGAAGCCGTAATGTCCCTCAAGTTGGGTAGAATATCCGTGGGAACCGAGTGCACAAATTTATCAGGATAGCATTCCTCGAGGAATTCGAGCGTAGTAATCGAGCTTTGATTTCGCAAGAAGGACCAGAAAGCTCCGGAGGCAGTGAGTGGGCAGGCAAGTCGGTCAAGAGAGAATTTGGGCTTCAGTCGGGCGAAACATATATTCACCGTGGTTGGCGTAGCAGCAAGGGAAAGATCACGTAGATTCGGCAGTCTACAGAGAATGCCTAGCAGATGAGGTGCCATGGTTTTCCTCATGCGACCTTCTGGGTGACGCCGGTTTTGTCCTATCTTCAAGGAGTGGACCAGATCTGTGAGTGGACGTGCGCTCGTTGAAACTGATCGGTGAAAAGAGACAACTGCCTCGGGTGTGCGCAGGACAACAGCGTCGTAGATGATTGGAACCAGCAGCTTGTTGGTACGAGTATCAATCTGGCACATCGATGAGAGCGACACCCTGTCGTCCTTGAGGTACTCGACAATCTGGTATACGAGCTCTGGGGGTAGCATGGTCGTGGCTGGTAATACGCACAGCCAACTTTTCTTGGCGGTTATATATTCCTCGGATCACAGCTCGTGTAAATAGGCGAAATCAATAACATCGGGATTTGTTTGTACCAAGTTTTTAGCTAGTATCGGCCGCATATCACGTTTCAGTGGGCAAATTTTCATACCTGCTCACAGTATTTCTGGCCAGTATCAACAATTGTGACTTGTTATTCGGCTTAATAACCCTCGTGAAACCTGACGTTGTGTTTCAGACAGTTGCATCCATGACAGCCGACTCGTTTCCTATCGTACCCAAGTGGCAAAAAAAACGCGATTGTAACGGTGCGGGTGGGCTCGTAGCGGCCGTTCTAGCTGTCAGGAGGTTTAAAAAAATCTGGCTCGCCTTGCCTGCGCTCCCAGTGATGGGACTCGGTGTGTGCCCAGCACCACTGTGGGAGGCCATTACCCCAAATATTGGGTCAAAACCTCAAAGAATTGGTGTGGTACCATGAAACCATCTGTTTTTCAACAATTTTGACTCGACTGGAGTGCAAAAGATTGACCACATGGTCGTTTTGGGGCATTTCAGGAAGCTAAAATCAAGGATTTAGGTTGTTTCTTTGGATCTAGAGAATGATGTGTTTTTTAGGACAAAGAACACTGAAATTAGAGACACAATGGGTAAATCAGGCAGAAATACAGCATGAATACAGGTAAAAGGTGAAAGAAAACACCCCAAAATCGGCCCATCATTGCAAGTCAGTAAATTAGCCTGAAAAACAGCTGTGATGAAAAGTAATAATATATTAGGTGAAGACAAGCTAAAATTCAACATGAACCAAGAGAAAAAAAAGAGAACTATGGCCCAAATCTGGCCCATCATTTGAGGCAAGCAATTTAGCCTGAAAAAACAGCCACATATATTAGGTGGGGACAGGCTAAGATTCAGCATGAACCAAGAGAAAAAAAAGAGAACAATGGCCTAAATATGGCCC